>JASDQU010197547.1:7264-19487 GCA_032191745.1 Picea mariana | reverse complement strand
ATAAAAATAATACTTCATAAACCACCTCTATTTCACAATTGTTATCTATGTAAATTTATTCACAACAAACACATCCTATATACACAATATTCCCTAACTTTCCCTCCTAAAATATTACCCTAAAAAGTAAACCATATTTTATCATATTTTACATAGAAAGTTGTAGTTGTTGTTTTTGTTTATAGTTCACCTAAACTCATTCAATACCTCCCATACTTCTAATATCCTCATGTAACATTGGCATTTGTTCTTGCCTTTAGAATATCAATGTCAGGTTCTCCTGACTACCAAAAGTATGGAATGGGGTATAGTATGAGGAGGACTTGAACTTCAACCCTATCCACTAGGATATGTTCACCCTGAGACCTTCAATATATGAATCAAATCTATGGAGATTTTTCTTGTGTCCTAGTAGTGAGTGTGTCTCTCTTTACCATATCTTCTATGCTAGTGTTTGTCACCTCGAATCTATATTCCTTAGTACCTCATTTATGGAGGTGTTGATGAGTTTTTTGCAACCTCCAAGTGTCTTGTCTCCAAAATTGGGTAGGCATATGGATCTACTGTTACAATTCCTCACTAGTTTCCATAAACACGAGTTACAAATCCATTTATATTCTTAAGAATTTTAAACAAGTTGTAATGCATAACATCAATTGACACCTATCACATAAAAAAGAATTATAATAACAATCCATAAAAAAAAATTAGAAAATGCAATTCCACTTTTATATCATATTCTACTATATAGATATATAGATAGGTAAATATAAACTAGCATGTTTGTTACTGTGTCAAGATACTAAAAAATTCCTCTTACATTAAAGCAGTGTATACTTAAAATACAACGAACAACTCATATCTTCACATTTCACATTAAAAAAATGACAAAGTGTTCAACATACTTTGGTTTATTGGCATATTCTAGTAGCATACTTTGGTGTATGCTTCATAAAAAGACATATTCATTCACAATTAAATATTTCGGTAGTGGACTTTGGTGCATTTCCATGTATGTATGCTTCCCAACAAGGAGTATTTCACTTTTATCCCCTTAAATCGCCTTCTAACATTACCTTAAAGAGGAATTGTGACCCCAATATGAATGCTTAGCTAAAGGCATGTTTATGTCCATGATTTTACAAGGGTGCTAGAAAATTCTATCATCAATCCATGCACTTTCCTATCAACATTTTATTATTAATCTTTACACTTTCCTATCTACATCTTCATTTTCCTATTTGAAGGGACTAGATCTAAAATTAACAATTTTTTTTGTCTGTATGCCTTTGTATTAATATTTACACTTTCCTGTTTACATGTTCTTTTTATGAATTTTCCTATTTGAAGGGATTTGATCCGAAATTAACAATGTTGTTTGTTTGTATGCATTTCTCTAAAATTGACGAATGTACCATAAATTCAGTTCATATTATTTCTAAGATCAATGGTCACCAATTCATTTGTAACAACTAATAAGATTCTCTTTAGCATGTCCCTTTCTCTATTCCTCACCTTTAGAAATATTGCTAGCATCTCCTCTATCACAAAAAAATATGGTTTTGTTTCCATTAGGAGACATGAGCTTCTTGAAGCCCTCTACAATTGACATAGAGTCTTCTAGTGCACCCTTTTACCTAGAAAAGTTTCCCTCCCACAAGATATATATTAGTAATTCATTTTATCCCTTTCTCCATTCCCTTTATCATGTTCCTATACAATCCTCAATCCAAATTTCCCATAGCCCTTCCTCTCCATCCCTTTATCATGTTCCTATACAATCCTCAATCCAAATTTCCCATAGCCCTTCCTCTCCATCCCTTTATCATGTTCCTATACAATCCTCAATCCAAATTTCCCATAGCCCTACCTCATGTCATATATTTTCTTTTGGAGACATCAAGAGAGTTTTTCACATGATCAATAACTACAGAGTTACATATGAGGAAGACCTACACATTGAGTTCCTCAAACATGGTATTCACTCTATCAACTCCAATATTGTCAATTTGTTTGATTTATTGCATTGTTTGATAAAGTTCTCCTTTCACATGGTTCCACCATATCATCCACCCCATTTTGAAATCAATGTTTAGTTAAGATCTTGCAATTACATGACCATCATGATTGGACACACTTAAATACCTATTATCAAATTTAGTTAAGATCCTGTGTGAATGGCATAATTTTGTTTTAAAAAAAAACCCAATATTGGTCGCTTTAGAGACTAACATGTTCGTCGCCAGTATTGCCAATTGGTCGCAAACATCAATGTGTTAGTCACTAGAGAGACCAACGTGTTAGTCACTAGAGCGACCAACGTGTTAGTCACTTGTATTGCCATTTGGTCACAAACTAGGTCACTTGGTCATTCTAGCGACTAATTGATCCTCCTTCGTTTGACCCTTTTAATTGATGGTTTGGTCACTCTAGCGATTAATATTCGTCATTCTAGTGAATCATAGTGGTTTATTAACTAAGTTTGCCAGGGTTGTCTTGGTCACTCTTGTGACTAATATTAGTCGTTTGACCGACTAACATTCTTCGCTAGCCGAACCTTTCCCTATTGTGAATAGGCTTCTTTTCCTGGTCACTAGATAAGATAGATCCATGTGTGGCCACTATACTGATGAATGAATTCCAACGAAAAAAAAAATCATCTTGGTCGCAAAAATGACTCTATGCTGATGAAAATTCGTCTCTACTTCGTCGCAAAAATGTTCAAATTTAATAGTGGATAGAAGCCAACTGGGGGGATGGGCATCACCATAAGAGGGACGATGGAGAGTAAAGGCACACCAGCATAGGAGGATCAAACAATGTACCAGCTCCATAGCCATGATAGGAAGCCAACTCTGAGCACACTGGAGAATTTAGCTGAGAGAACGGTGAAATGGATGTTTGCAGTAGCCATAAGGTGGTATTAAAGGCCGAAGGGAGAAACATATGTCATCACGTGGGTTGAGGAGAGGTGATGAGTATTGATTTCCTTGTTGGATGCGTGGAGCACACTAACACCCCATCTGGGGGGCAGTATTTGTTGAGAGACTTAGCTAAGAAATCATGTAAGAGGTGTTGATCTCTATGGATGGGGGATGTATAGAGGATATCTGGTCCTTCTAAAGCCACCCCAAAATTATCCAAATGGTCTACTACTTGGTTGGATTTCCTTCTCACATGCAAAGGAGTGAGCACTAAGTGAGGCGAAATGTGAGTTGTAATGGCATTGAGTCCTGTGGGGAGTTACCATCAAGGGGAGATGTTTTCCGGATCCGCTACATTGAGTATCTTTGCGAAGAGGCTTAGGATTATTTGAGAATCCCCATCGATGATCAGGTTGTTGTGCCTATTTCCTTGAGAAAGATGAAGTCCTTTGATTAGGCCCCAGAGCTCAGCTGTGTTGTTTGTGTTGTGTCCAATACCGCCTGCTGCGATGAGTATTATGCTTCCTTAACTGTTGCGAAGAACCACCCCGAAGCAGATAGGCCTTGGGTTACCTTCGGAAGCTCTATAAAAGTTTAATTTGATGAATCCTGGAGCTGGAAGGGACTAATGTGAAGGTTTGCCTTTGTTTTGTAAAATTTTGGGTTTCCTTGAAAAATGTGGGTGAAAGTTGATGATCCATTTTTCCAAGATGCACTTTTCCTGTGGAGAAAAAGACAATTCTTTCTCTTTCTAGAGTTGAAGGAGAATGGTTTCCCTGATGTTGTATGTTATGTGTTGCCATATTTTCTTCCAGTCACAATGAGAAGAAAGGAAAATTCGTTTGTTTCGCTCTTTCCAGAGCTACCAGAGAATGAAGCCTGGAAGTAGCTGCCAAATACGGTTTAGGATGGGAAATTGAAAAGTGGAGTCTCCCCATTATTCTAAGGTATCCCTGAGGCCTTCTCGCTTGTAATCCATGGTGCGCATGATTGAGGCATAGTGATCCCAGATTTTTGAACTGTAGAAGCAGAGAATGAGCAGATGATTTTGAGATTTTGAGTCTTTCCATCAAAGAGGGAAAATGGAGGGACCAATAAAACCTTTTTTGCTGAGGTTATCCCAAGTGAGGATTCCCTTGTGTGCAACGAGCCAGAGGAAAGTGATTATTTTTGGCTAGTGCTTTATCAACCAATTTTTTTCCCAAACTGGTTCCTGAGGGAGAAAGTGTGAGGTGGTATTTATGTTGTGGGCCTCTTTGATGGTGAAGGTGCCTCGTGAGGAGTGCCCCCTTCTTAAGATTTCGTCTCTTTAAGAAATTGGAATTTTCCTAGAAGTAGTTATCCTGTGCCAAGGTTGAAGATCCACGTGTGCTAGAGCATGAAGTTATATGGGAGTGTACTTCCAAAGATGCCAAGTTTCACTTGGAGGGTTCTCTTTCCAATAGTCTGTGATCTTGATTAGACCAACCTCAGTGGTGGGGGTAAGGAGAATCTCTGCAATAGAGTGTTGCATTAGGGAGGGCCATTGTTTCCACAATTCATTCCAAAATGTAGTTTTCCTTCCATTATGTATTTCCCAGAAAGCATGATCGACAATCAAGGAGTGTCCTTGTCTTGCAACATTCCAGATCAGGGAGGCCTGTATGTTTTGATTCCATATGATAAGTTGGTTTTTAGAAATATGTGGAATTTACTTCTTTCTAGAGAGTTTGTCCCGGAGGTCCTTAGGTTGCTTCAACCATATCCACCAAATATTCACACTGAGGACTTTGTTGAGAGTGGCATGGTCTCTTAAGCCAAGACCACCTTTTAATTTTGTCTTTAATATTTTTTCCCAACTGATTAGAGATATTTTTCATTCCATCTTTGCCCCTTTCCAAAGAAAGTTTCTTTGAAGGGTTTTGATGGAACTAAGAATAAATCTTGGGGCAGCCAGTGCTCAAAGGGATGGGAAGGAATGACATTGAGAGAGTGTATGAATTCATGGCAAGGATGACGTTGTCAATAATTTACTTTCCTTCAACGTACCTAACTGCTCGGGGGAAATGATGAGGGGCAGGAGCGGTTTGAGACGTGGGACGATTAACTTTGTTAGAAACTTGTAGATTGCATTGCAAAGAGAAATCAATATGAACTATTTAGGATGAGTGACTTGATATTCTTTGGGGATGAGGGTCAAGAAAGTGGCATTAATAGTAGGGATAACCTTCCCAAATATGCGAGAGTCTTCGATGATGTCCTAGACTTCCTCCCAAATCATGGGCCAACAGAAGTGAAAGAAGTCCATTGTGAAGCCGTCCGGACCTAGCGATTTGCCTACGGGGGTGTCTTGTTGTGCTAGGTATACTTCTTCAATCATGATTGGCTTGGATAGAGCTTCATTATGTTCTCGATTTATGATATTGGGGATGTGTTGGGTGATCTTTTCTATGTCGGGGGATCTATCAATAGGAGGTTCTAACAACATATCTTGGTAATAAGAAACTAGTTCCTTCTTAAGATATTCATGTTTATGGAGATTTCTCCCTTTCTCTGTGACTAGGTGCATAACTCGGTTGATATTTCTACATTGGATGGTCGCACGGTGGAATAATTTGGTGTTTCGTTCCCCTTCTTAAAGCCATTGTATTTGGTATTTTTGCCTCCACAAGACTTCCTCTTCAAAATGCCTTTCCTCCAACTGTTGTTTTAGTATATTTTCCTATGCTGTGAGGTCCTCTGTGAGGCTATGATTCCTTATTTGGATCTATATGACCTTCATTTGGTCGTTCAGGTTTCTCTGGGCTTAAAAAATATTTCTGAAGTGTTGTTTTTTCCAAATATTTAGGATTTGCTTAAAGGTTTTTAGTCATTCTTAAAAACAGAACATTTTGGAACCATGTGATATGGTGGCTTCCCTCCACCATTTCAGAGTGAGAGCTTGGAAATCTAGGTGGTGAAGCCAAAAACACTCAAATCTGAAGGGATTTTGACCAAGAGAGCTAGAGATATCTAGTGAGAGTTGTATACGCCAGTGGTCGGTGCCCGAGATGTCCAAGATGTTAGCACACATCGCTAGGCCTTCCATTAAGAGGGTTTCTGAAATGAGAAAGTGATCTAGATGGAAAGAAACTTGTTTGGATCCTGAACGCCAATTTGACAAGGTGAAAAGGCCATTATGGGTTTCTAGATCTACAAGACCAAGCATTTCTATCAAATCCTGAAAGTGCCCACTTTTTGCCTCAAGTCTGCAAGTGTCTCCCCTCTTTTCTTCTAGGTGGAATACCATGTTTAAATCCCTCCCTAGTATCCACTAAGGATTTCTGATGAGGTTGGCTAGCTGATCCAAAAATTGAATGAAGTTGAGCTTGCCCCCCGGGGTGGTTCGTCCATAGACATTTGTAAGGAATCCGAGCTTATTGGAGCCAATGAGTCAGTATTCCATTGAGATTTTCCATCTGTTGGTGATGAAGTTCTCAAGCAACATTGTGTTGGGGTTCCAAAGGATGGCTAAGACACCAGTTGTTCCTTTGGAATCAATATTCATCATTTTCCCCTGGTTTTCAACATTTGGAGAGTATTTGGTTCATTTCTTCCCCAACACATTTTGTTTCTTGAAGTAAAAGAATATCTAGTTGATCTTCTATAATACAATCTCATAGAATCCATTTATTACTATGACTATTAAGACCATGTATATTCCATGAGATGAGATTCATGATGAGGATGGAGAGGTGAGAGGGGGAAAGATGTCAGAGATGAGATGTATCTGACTTGAGTTTACCATGAAGTGATTGATTTCCTATATGAGTCTCTGGGTGGATTTTCTTCATCTTTTCTTATCATCCTTTTGAGTCTTGTGTTGTTCCTTCTATTGGATGCGCTAGATTGCCAAGCCAGTGGTAGATTGGGCCACAGATCCCACTGAGGAATTTAGGAATACTTTATGCACCTAGAGAAGCTAATATAGAGGGATGGTGTACAGTTACTGCTTGCAATATGCTTGTTCTAAGTGCTTGAGGTCGACGCCCGCCAGATCTTGTTCCTCTAGAAACATTTTGGTGTCTCTGTATTCAGTGTGTGAGGCTTCGCCAACTTTGGTGTGGGAAGAGGAAGAGGAAGGGATATATTCCAAGAAAGGGGTAGTGGAAGGGTTGTCTTTGTCATTTTCATGGGTGGTTGTTCCTTGAGGAGGAATCTGTGACTCATCCATATCTTCTGGAAGTTGTTGAAGGACATTGAAGGAGTTGGTGGAGGGTGGTTCTTTGTTGGTTGTCTACATAGTTTTCCTAGCTGCATGGCGTCAATTACTCACTACCTATGTGAAGTCGTCCTTTGGTTTATTTTCTTTAGGACTATCGGCCTTGGTTTCGACATTTTTTAGAGGGAATTCTCTGAACAAATGCCTGTGCTCATGGAATTTTAGACATCGAAATGGTATGTGTTCATAGTCAATAGTTTGAGACCAATATTCATCATGGTATTCCGGGGATATGGCACTAGAGAGGAGATTTGATATGTTGAGATAGAAGCAAATGTGAGTGTAAGAGGTGTACCTTCTCTGATTATTCGCTTATGAGGATTTGATGTATGCCCCAATGGTGCTTCCTATGCTTGCCATGATCTCTTCCAACTAGAACTCTTTTGGTAAGGAATATAGAAGGATCCATATCGATGTGTCAGAAAAGTCTTCTTTTTCAGGGATAAACTTCTCCATCTAGAAGCAGAGGAAGAGGTCGACTGAGTTCAAGAAATAGGGTCCCCCATCAAAGATGTGATTTTGATCCTCTAGGTTATGGAAGATGATGGTAAAGAAGCTCTTGGAGCCTAGCTGTAGGTCATAGTGACCCTTAGGTTTCCACCAATGTTGTGTCCATTTGACAAGCTCATGCTAAGAGGTCCATAGACCTAAGAATTTTCCCACCAGTGCATAGTCCCTCATATATAGTTTCTTCTCTTTGATGCAAGGTGTGATGATCATGTATTTTGGTGCTAGCGGTGCCTGAGGTATACATTTACTAGGTTCCAAAGGATGTGCTTATTTTGTTGGAGCAGGTCCTGAGTCAATCTCCATTTCCTTGCCTTTAGAAACTCCTTCAAAGAAAACTTGTGGTCATTGGTCCGGTGGTGGCTCAAAGGACTGTCGACGGAAACCTCCACCAGTAGTTTCCTACGCTGCAACCTTGCATTAGGAGGCGGCTCATGGTCCCTCTTCATTGGGGATCACGTCTATCCCCACCAAGGGTGGGAAAAGGGATTAGCAGGGAGTCGAGGAGCCTAAACCCTAATCCTTTGCAGAGAATGAAAAAACATTTACCACATAACTTTAATTTGGATGAGAGGTATTTTTATATGTTGAAACACCGAAGAATCATAATATAGCTAGGTGCACTGTTAAATTTTAAATGTCATTCAAAATTCTATTTGATGTTATATTTTTCTATTCTTTCCAAACTTTCTTTTAAGAATTTATTCACATATTGATGATGGTTTTGGCTCAAATGAAGGAAAAAAAAATTATAATATCAAATGGCCAATTCTTCAGATTCCATCTCATTCCATATCGTTGCAATTTCTTCAATTTCTCCCCCGACATTTGTAGTAAGTCTAGATTTTATTTATAATTTATTTATTTCATTGAATTTGTGTTATGTATTAATGGGCATTTGAATAATTGTTCATTGAATTTTGTGGGATTGTGATTTGGTATTGAGTTCATATGTGCAAGATATTCCACTAGTCCAAAAATGTCACAAACTCTTATAAGGAGAAAGATACCATAGGTAGATATTGGATGAAAATGGAGCACTGCTTTACCCTGCCAATTGTAATGTGTCATTTTTTAGCAACTAGACTGAGTCAATTATGGTATTACACCATGAATTAGATCTCTTTTATGACACCCCAGTGGTATGTGGTTGTTCAAAATGTAAAGGGTTGAAGGGGAACCTTCAATGTGTCAGATTGTCCCATTATATTAATGATCGACTACCCAAATTTGATCGCCTAATACCTCACATTGTGGTCAATAATCCAATATATGATATAGAAAATTCATGTAGGAACACTTCCATATGCTCCTTTTTTTTAAATTTGGAAGCTGGATCAGCTAATTTTCATCCTAAATTGGCCAACCCATCTCCTTCTATTGATTCAAAGGAGATTTCTAGTTATCTAAAGAATGATATCAATACTACCCAAAACATATCTACTAGGAGATCCAAACATTTATATGAGATGAGAGTAAACATATCCCAATACACACAAAATTTGGTTCAATTGTTGTAAGGTAGTGATGACTTCGCTCTTCATATACATTTACAAAGTAAATAGCAAACTTGCTACAACTGAGCTTTGTATGGAGCTTCTTCATCTTCCATACTTGTGCCCGATGTTGGAACCAAATTCTCTTTTTGTGGTAATATTTATCTGATTGCTAAGTCTAACATAGATGTTGCAAATCTTGGATTGTTCATCCTTTCACATGTATCTATTCCTCCCAAATAATTAGTATCCCTTATGCCATTTTTTGGTCCTCTTTATATTCATTCTAATTACTTGAATATTTTTAAATACAAACATAGCATTTCTATGTATAGTATGTGCATGAACAATATGCTTATGGAAAATTTAACAAGGAAAACCTATTATATATCGATGGTCATCCACAAACTCATGGTAAAATTGCAAGGTTCATAAATATCTATAGGCCCTCATTATTTAGTGCAAATTGTTTCGTTGGGGAACACTCCAATGACAAAGATTTATTTATGAAAAAGAAGGTATCCGAATTTTGTTGTTGTGCACGCACTACATAGTTTGTCTCTTGGTGAAGATTTGTTAATCAAATATAACTTTCATAGACCACCAACCACTCGTCAAAAACACCTTGCATTAGGTCTACCTTTAGACGTCTCCTTGGGGTGTAAGAAAAAGATGATTGAGTAATTGAATTTTTGGATTTTCAATGGAACTAATGTAAATGCATTGCTTAATTTGACATTTGTTTTACAAAGTGGTTGGTTGCATGTTTATTATTGGGAAATAGGTCCACCATGGTATTAAATAAGGCCCATTATGGTAGTTATATATAATAATAGGTAGTTAGATATAATAAATGATGTTTCTAGAAGATACCCTCTCTAGAATGTTCCTAGGATATAGAAAATTATGTATAAGGAAATGTAAGAAATGTATTTGAGACGGTGAAGTATATTGTGAATGTACAAGCAAGTATTGCTTGAGGAGTATTATTCTTCCTTGAGGATTAATGTATGGTGTTACCCCACCTCAAGGGTTTTCTCTATTTCTTGTATTCATTGTTATGGTGAATGGTTTTGGTTTTTATTATTGTTATTTTATGAAGTAAATTTTCAAATCTGGTATAGATATATAACAATTGGTATCATATCTCTTTCCTTGGGAAATAAGAGAATCATTTTTTGTTATTTTTGCAGATTTGTTTTTAAGAAGAAAGAGGGTGGTGCACTTCAGGATCAGATATGAGACTTTATGCTCAGATTTTTCATAAAGTAACTAGATATTTGGATTCTTCTCATAAAAATAACCAAATTCAAAAAAACAATCAGTCGAAATGTAGTCTGGGAAGTCAAGTTATGAGCATTTTAAATTCAACAGTTTTCAGGGTTTTTCCGGAAAAAGCTGTGATTTTTTGTAGTAAGTTATTTCTACACCCTATTGACGATAAAAATCGCAACGAGGATTTCACTCTCAAAGTATTGCTAAAGCATATTATTTAAACTATGCTAACGATATATAATACTAGTAGGTGGGACCCCCTTGTAGACTAGAGGATCAGAGATAGTCTTATTACACATTTTATGTTGTTGTTTTGATGCTACTTACAAGGTTCTATATGATTGACGACGAGATATTATTTTTTTTGAAACAAAATGGAAGATGGATAATGAATTTTATGTGTTGGTTATGTTGCTCTAAGCTCTAAATTCCATGGATTAATGACTTGTATTTTCTATTATTACAATTGCTATTGTTGCTATAATTCATTACCTGTCAACACCTGCACAAGACACATGTTAGTTATAACAAGAGAAATATGGAATAAATCCAAGAAAAGGGAACTATGCTATACTATGCTATACTATGTGCAATTGAATTTTAAATAAATTGATGTTAGTCCTAACTATCAATGTTAGTGGCTATACGATTTGTATTGAGTTAGATTGGGCACATGTGATATATGTTATAGTATGGTCTTGGCAATGGTTAATATGGATTGGGTGGCGCAATTGGCAAGAAATGTGTGCAAGTTTCGATGCATGGATTAATGTAATGTATTAATGGTTTGGCTGACTGTTGTGTACTAAGTAATTGAATGAGATGGAGGATGGAAGCGAAATGCAGTAAATGCATGTCACTCCATACTTCTCCCACTGGGTCATCACCCTCACATGGTTATTGTTCATTTTGGTTTTGTTGTGGTTAAGCCCCGAGATTCAAGCGTCGAAGGAACTGCTCGACCAAGATCACATTTTTAAGGCCATTGGTTACAGGTATGGTTTTTTTCTCCCATCCATGAATTCGCTCTGTGTATGAAATGAACGTTGGCTTAGTAATGTGTTTTTTTGTGTTTTCTTGAGGTTGGAAACTATGTAAACGCATGGTGTTTTCTCTGGAACGACTGTTTGTGTTATTTGTTGCAAATAGAAAAATCAATGGTTGAAGTTGTGATTTCATTAGTTGTTCTGTGTGGTGGAAACCGTGATGGTTCTTTGTTGTCTTCATGGGTTTTTTGTTGGAGGTTTTCACTTTGTTAGCCTTGTTGGTTGTCTATGTTGATTAAGGTTGGTTGTCATTGATGTCAACCCTTGAAGAAAGACCCGTAGCACAAAGGTTTGGGTAATGGAACCAATAGTGTTTGATGTAAATATGATTCATTATTTTTTTGTCATGGTTGATAAGAAGTAAATATGGATGAACTCCAAAGTGGTCCCCTTATGGTGAAATCCCTCACGGGAAGACGCTTTGTGGAGTAAGATAACCCATGCTTAATTGTGGAATAATGAGATGAAGGAAAGTGAATTTGTCGGGGAAAATATCCTAGATGGATAGTTCTTGTCATTTCATTTCCAGTGGTATGTGGAACTTCACATAATTCCTCACGGTTAGAGAGTTAGGGCCATGAGAAGTTGGAGACCCCAGGTTTGGGTAATGGACCCAAGTTTGTTTTATGGGTAATGGTATGAGTTATGATATATTTTCAGATAATACTATTCTATATGGATAGTACATGTCATTCCATTTCTATTGGTATGTATAACGTCACATAACGCTTCATG
>JASDQU010197544.1:15437-29659 GCA_032191745.1 Picea mariana | reverse complement strand
GATAAAGCTTACAGAAGCCTTTTCCAAAATCACTTATGCTAGTGCTTTTGACCCCGATTTCTGCCTCCTTCTCAGGGAAAGAAGAGCTACTTCCTTGGCTCATATGCAAGATGCACCCTTGGAAGTAGAATCCAATGTATTGAGTTGAAAAACTTAGGAGAAAATCCAACAGAGACAGAGGAACATGAAGATATGAGGCCTCAACCTCTAGTTCTTCTGCATCCTACCCTCAAGTAGATGAATTAACCAAGATGGTGAAGTCCATGTTTGGAGAAATGGAGAAGATGAAATTCGAAGGGAAGCAAGGTTATAAGAATGTCCCAAATACTAATAACAGAGGCATCTTCAGGAGGCCAAATAACAATGCTCCTCAAATTATGCCAAAGGAGTAGAGGGACAAAGATAAAAGCAATCAGAAAATCCAGACTCCCCTTCAAAATAACCTTGTTATTGATGAGGAAAGGGAAGAAGAGGAGCTTGACCCTGAAATTCATTGTATTGGAGACACCTCCCCATTTCCCCATTTGACTCAATTCGCATACGAGGAATCCCTCCTGAACAATCAAATAAATGAGATAAGAAAGGGAGAAAAGGACAATACTAGTCCTAGCAAATACAACCTCTAGTTCAAGAGGAAAATAGAAGAGTATGACACCCCTGCTCCACCTCCCAGAGCAGAGAATCCTACTAAGCATGCAACAAATACCATTAAGGAAAATAAATCTCATAATACCTCACCAATAGCCAAAGACCCTTTCCCATAGGTGAGATAAATTCTGAAACCCCCTTCCTCCTTTAGCTTTGAGAATGAAATTCATAAGATCAGAATCATTGTCCCCCTGGCAGAGCTATTCAAGCACGAAGACTTCAAAAGGTCCCTCTCTAATATGTTGCAGCCCAAACCACCTTTTCATTCCATAGACTCAATAAACCTCCAAGACAAAAATCCTGCATCATCTTAGGTCCTATGGTAGAAGACAGAGATGATTCATCCCCTCCCTTCTACACATCCCTAAAAATACATGACAAGGTGTTGCACAACTGTTTGGTGGATTCAGGGGCTTCCCATAATCTCATTCCCAAAATTGTCATGGAAGAATTAGGACTGGAAGTCACAAAGGCTTATCATGATTTGTATTCTTTTGACTCGAGAAGAGTGCGATGTCTTGGGGGCATCAAAGATCTGGTGGTAACCTTGTTTCAGCTTCCCATGAAAAGTGTGGTCATGGATATTGTGGTGGTTGATGTTACTCCCAAGTTTGGCATGTTGTTGTCAAGATATTGGATAAAAAGACTTGGGGGAACCTTGCAGATGGACCTCACATATGCTACCATTCCAGTCTTTGGAGGGGATCATAGGATACTATACAGAGAATCTCAATTGGCCTACATTATCAGTGATGAAGCCAATCCTACCAATCATCCTATCTTTTCCTTTGATATTGATTTGTGTTCCAATCTGTTGCAGCTCACTGATGCTCATGAGTCCCCTCTTTAAATAAGAAATCCTATTTCTCTATGTGAATATTCTCCTCCAATTACCTCTGTTTGGAAAATTTTCTTTGATGGAGCTTCTTCTAAAGAAGGTGTTGGTGATGGGGTAGTTTTTGTTTCCCCTACTCAGGAAACCACATCCCTGTCATACGAGTTAGAATTTGAAGCTACCGATAATGTGGCAGAGTATGAAGCCCTTGTTTTGGGATTAAGGAATGCAAAGGACATGGGGATTGAAGAGATATCTGTGTTTGGAGATGTTGAACTAATTATCTATCAAATCAGAAACATTTATCAGGCCAAACACCCTCGGCTTAGGAGTTACAGAAATGATGGGACCTCATTGACAGTTTCTTCCTATCTTTCAACATATCATTTATTCCAAGAGGAGAAAACACTGTGGTTGATTCTCTGGGTATCTCGGCAGGAAATTTTAGAGTTCCTCTGCCACCTAAAATTAGGTACGATGTAGAAGTGAAATATAGGCCCTCTATTCCCGACAATGTCAAGCATTGGAAAGTGTTCGAGGATGATCTTGAGATCAAAATATTCTTGGAGACTATTGATGATTTCTCAGCATTACATATTGATCAAGATCCTGACTCCGAAATCGATCCTCATGCATATATTTTTCTAAACAAGATTGCTAATCATCATATTTTTCAGTTGCCTAGCAATCATATTCCCAAGGGGCTAGTTCCTTTGGAAATATTATTCAATAGGAATGATGTGGCAGTAAAGGGTAAAGTTTCAAACAAGGATGCTGAGGTAGCTGAGTGCAGCATTGGCACTGAGAAGGAGTCAAAGTTTGTCAAATTGTCAAGCAGCTTGACAAGAAATCAGAGGGCTGAGTATGTTGAGTTATTAAAAGAATTTGCGGATGTTTTTTCTTGAACTTATGAAGACCTCATAAGAGATGACACAACTTTCATTAAGCATAAGATCCCACTGAAAGAGGAGGCCAAACCATTTAGGAAAATATTAAGATAGATAAACCCTATGTTGTTGCCTATCATGAAAAGAGAGGTAAAGAAGCTATTTAATGCCCAAATCATCGTTCCCTTGAGATATTCAGAGTGGGTGGCCAACCTGGTCCCGGTAAGGAAGAAGAGTGGGGAAATTAGAATTTGTGTCAATTTTAGAAACTTGAACAGGAGCTCAAAGAAAGACAACTACCCCTTACCGAAAATGAAACACATATTACAAAGGGTAACTGGCACATCAAGAATATCCATGATTGATGGTTTTGGGGCTACAATCAAATCTTGATCATGCGTGAAGACAGATAAAAAATGGCCTTCACCATTCCTTGGGGTACGTTCATGTATGCCAAAATGCCCTTTGGATTGATGAACACAGGGGAGACCTTTCAACGAGCCA
This sequence comes from Picea mariana, assembly GCA_032191745.1. NCBI lineage: Eukaryota > Viridiplantae > Streptophyta > Pinopsida > Pinales > Pinaceae > Picea > Picea mariana. The sequence continues at coordinate 26,785 of JASDQU010197544.1, read as the reverse complement.
TGGATATATATTTCATTGGAGAAAGGGACAAGTTCGTGGTCATCTATCTGGATGACATTACAATTTTCTCTGGGTCTGACAGAAAGCACTGTGAGCATTTCAGAAGGGTGTTCTTGAAATGCAGAAAGTTTGGTCTCTCCTTAAATCCACAAAAATCTATGTTTTCCATGAAGGAGGGAAAGTTGTTGGGCCACATAGTATCATTCGAAGGAGTCAAGATTGATCCTAGCCAAGTTGAAGCAATTCAAACCTTGTCACTCCCAAGATCTAAGAAAGAATTCCAATCTTTCTTGGGAAAAAATAATTTTCCGAGGAGGTTTGTTTCCAATTTTGTCGAGATGGAAAAGCTTATAACAACCATGTTGAGGAAGGAAAATGAAGTTAAATGGATTGTTGAGTCTTAGAATTCCTTTGATCTAATAAAGAAGGCCTTGATTGAGGCACCCATGCTTATCAGTCATGATTACTCAAAGGATTTATTTATTTTCTCATTTGCTTCATTTGACACTGTAGCGGTTGTTCTGTTACAGAGAAATGTTGAAGGGTTGGAGCAGCTCATCTCCTTTTTCAGTTAAGCATTGAGAGATGTTGAGGTAAAATATGACATGATGGAAAAGCAAGCCTACACTTTGGTTAAAGCTCTCAAGTCTTTCAGAGTCTATTTCCTGCAGTAAAAAATCACTGCATATGTCCCTTAAACTGTTCTGAAGGATATTCTCATTCAGTCGGACATAGATGGAAGGAGTAGCCAATGGATTGCCAAAATCCTCGAATTTGACTTGGAGATAAAGCCCACCAAATTGATTAAAGGTCAAGGTTTATCCAGACTATTGGTTGAATCTAATTGAAAAGCCTTGGGGGTAAGCTTCATCAATGAATGCTCAGAAAATCAGTAGGCCGAACCATATGATACAAATGCTCAGGAAGACACCCCATTAGTAGAATGTCCTTGGTACAAGGATATCATATATTTTCTACAAGAATTGCAGCCCCCCGATGGCATGCAAAGGAACAAGGAAATGGATTTAAATCTCAAAGCAATTAAATACTGCCTTGTTGATAAAGATTTATATTTGAAAGATCCCCTGGGGGTACTTTTGAGATGTTTAGACCCACACGAAGCACAAAGGATTATATCATACTTTCATGAAAGTTTGTGTGGGGGACATCACTTCTGGAGAATGACAACCCATAAAATTCTCAGGGCTGGTTATTTCTTCCCTACTCTATTCACTGATGTTTGTGCAAAAGTCAAAGCTTGTGCTAAATGTCAAAAATTCTCAAGAAAGAAGTAGCTTAAGCCCTTGCCATTGAAACATGTGGTTGCTTTAGGGCCCTTCCAGCAGTGGGGCCTAGACTTCATTCGAGAGATTCATCCTGCATCCAGTGGTCAGCATAGATGGATCCTGACTGCCACTGATTATTTTACCAAGTGGATAGAAGCTATCCCCACAAGGAGCACATCCCACAAGGTAATCATCAGCTTCTTGGAGGATATCCTAGCAAGGTTTGGCTGTCCAAGAAGAATTGTCACCGATAACGCTGCATCTTTCAAATCTGAACCATTGATCCAATTCTGTGAGCAGTTCAGAATTGCGTTGATCCACTCTACCCCCTACTATCTTCAAGGCAATGGATTAGCAGAGTCCTCTAACAAAATCCTCGTCAAAATCATCAAAAGACTATTAGAAGACAACAAAAAAGCATGGGATTCGAAGCTCAAATTTGCTTTGTGGGATGATAGAGTGACAGCTAAACGGTCCCTGGGCATCTCTCCTTTCCAGCTTGTATATGGGACTAAAGCAATTTTTCCCTCTCAGCTCGCCTTGCCAGTAGCAAAGTTCTTCGAATACTTCTAGGAAGAGCCTCATGATATGATCAAGAGGATTCATCAGTTGGTAGAAGTACAACAAACGAGAGAGCAAGTGATGGATAGAGCACATGACCGTCAGCAGAAAATCAAGCAGGCCTTTGACAGGGAGAGCAGAAAAGAGGATTTCTAGCTAGGAAATCTAGTGCTCAAATGGGATGCTACTAGGCAGGACAAGGGAAAGCATGGAAAATTCGAAGCCCTTTGGATCAGACCCTTCAGGATTTCTAAGGAATTTCCTAATAAAACTTACAAGCTATGAAATCTGGAGGGAGATGAAGTTTTTGATGGCCCTGTAAATGGGCACTTCCTGAAAAGGTTTTTTGTTTAAAAGCCACAACCAACGTCCCACTACTGTAAATACCATTTATGTTTATTTTGTCTGGTTTTAATAGAAGACTCCATAACCCAAAGCAAGGCACTAGAGTTGCGTGTTATTGGCAGCTTACAGAGAGCATGCCATCCCTCGTGGAGCCAAATGTTAGCGATTAATCTTGTCATGTTATGATGGATGGTGGTTTTGGCCTAAGTCTGTGATTTTTTTTTGTCTTTTCCCCTTTGTGCAAACCCAATCATAGATTTATCTTTCCGGCATAAATTTCTCTTTGTTGTTTGCCTTCATCCTTGGTCGACTGGTTTTCCTTATCGAAATTGCCTGAGGGATATCACCCCTGAGTTTCTTTGTTTCCCCTATGATCGATTACTTCTCACTTTACCTCCACTACTGAGCCTTTTTTTTTCCAAACCTAAGTCATGTCATCCAAGTCTTCACTGTCACTTTCTGCAGCACTGAGAGCAGTCAGATAGCGACACAAATCAAGCGAGCAGGCAAATATCAATTTTCAACAGCGAGGATCCATTGATGGAGCAGATCGATGTTCATCGGATAGTTGGGGTCATCAAGTTTCCCGAAGTTTAGTGCTAGGGTAGAGGGCTGAGATCAAAGGTCAAGCAAAGAATTAGATCTGGGCCATCCATTTGTGAGAAGCAGAGGGTCGATGATTTGACTTCGGTGATTTCGGGAATCGACATTTCAAGGTTTTCATCAACAAGTGCACCCATAGCCCTAAGCCCCGAAATGCGAAACCCCAGTTTCACGATTTTGGAAATCGAAGGTTTCCCCAGAGTAGCATCTCTTTTCCCTGAAACGCGAAATCCTGAAAGCTTCCATGGGTTGGGCCCACGGTTCTAGTGCTCGGTCATAGAGGAAGTAGGTATGGGAAAAGGGGGCTAGAGCTCATCGCATAGCCGTCATTTCATGTTATTAGAGGAGCGATCGTAGCCGTCCATTTTGAAGCGAGTCTGACAATCGATCTCAGCGGTCGTTTCGCGATTTCAAGCATCATGATTTTTAATCCAAGGTGCAGCGAAAACTCTGAAAATGCGAAGTCCTGAAATATCATGTGGGATAAGCATACGGTCAAATCTTGCAGTCACATGGGGCAATTGAGAAGAACCGCGCTAAATGGGTCGAGATCATTGTATTGGGTGCGTAAGAAGACAACACGGTTTCAAGGTGCTAATTTTGACTCAGCAGTCCAAGGGCACCGCTTAAGAGCTTTCATGGATGTCTGGGTTTGTCCTGATCCCAATAAGGACAGTTAATGAAGCTGAAGAAGGTGGTTGAAACCTCATTTCAACCATAAATACGAAGCATGGAAGCACTAGTCATGGAGGTGGTTGTCAGCCCAAAGGTCACCCTGTCATGAAATTTTCCTACAAAACCCATACTGTCTTAGATTTGCATCTGACAAAGGAAATCCTGTGCAATTTGATAGAAGGAGAAGAAACGCAAATCTTTGAATGCAGGGATCCAATTTCGTCCTTGGTGGATGTTAGTAGTTCTAAGTATATATACTCATGTTTTATATTTTGTAAGTGTCGATGGTAGAGCTACGCTCTTGCTTGTAAAGTTTTAACGAGGCCTCTGGTTCTCTGGTTATGCTATGTATTTGATATTTCTTGTTTAATTAAATTCAACCTCTTTTCATCTCTTTGTAAACTCTGTGTTAAGACACTCGGAATTGGAAGATCCAGTCGAGGGTGGTGGTGTTGTTGCGATGCAAGTTTGATCATTGCAATATCGTCACTAGTTTTAATCAGTTTCCTGTGTTACATTTTCCCCTCTTATACTGAGTAGCTCGAAATTGGAGGATCCAGTCAAGATGTTATAGCAGCATTGCGATGTTGGTTCGATCATCGTGATGTTGTGGTTGTTTCGTTTAGACATATCTTAATGCCTGAAGCTCCAAGTCCAAGAGGATATCATTCTCGAATATTTTCCTCCTCGGGTTGTTGGAAGACCGGATGTCCATAGTAGGCCCTTACATCTTCTCACCAATTCTTCCCCCTAATCACCTTTTACAGCAAATCACTGACTAAAGTTAGATCAAGACCTCACTTGCCTATGTGTGCCAACCCAATTTTCTGAGTTAGAACGATATAATCCTGAGACAGTGTCCATTAGACCACCCTTAATTTTATTCATTGTGACATACAAACTGATGGGTACTAGGCTTACCTTTGCCGCAATCCAGAGGTGACTTCTGGTGCTAACAATGTGCATGTTAATTCTAATTCAATTTTTTTTGGGGAGAGAATGGAAACTCTAGCGTACATTATGATGAGTTGGTTGATTTGGATTTAGGTTTGGGATTACAAACTTAGTCGTTTGTTCTTGAAATACATAAAAACCTCAATTTTTATGAATACATCTCTATATCTTTGTTTTTGAGGTTATTTTTTTTATAAGCTATGTGAAAATCCATTATCGATGAAACTAAAAACATAGATAGAGTCGGCTATGCATATTCCAAATATATAAAAAGAAAAAATTAAATTAATATCGTTTAATATTTTTAATCTATTTTTGTCTTGACATATATCAAAATCCTAAAATACATACATATTTAATTTATGATGTAACTTTTTATCATGTTAAATATATTTAAATTAAGTGATACGTTGCACTAGAAGAGACCGATATATACAATCTAAAAAAAAATGTTTGATAATGTTAAGAGCCTTGTAGCCTGCACTAACAGAAGGTGTTGTAATTGCAAGGATATACTGACTTTCATAATTTAAAAAATTATATAAAATTAATATTATAAATTTTGAAAAAATACACCACTCTATAACAATGGGTTATCTATAATTATACAATTTTTTAAGGAAATTCCATCATTAAGGTACTTAACAACCGCACTGACGAAGACACATACCTTATATTTAGCTTGAAAAATAATATACCGCTATTAGAAAAACTCAAATTTCACATAGTTATTCACAATTTCTATAAATAAAAATTATATGTTCTGAAAGCTAATTCAACTTCTTACATTTCATCTTGTATATTATATTCAAATTCACTATAAACGTACCTTGAATAATCCCTCCAAGTTAATAAATTATTGTTTTTCCATGTTTTCATTGCCACTAAGGCATCATGAGAAACCATCATTAGCTTACACATGCTCCTAAATCTCTCAACAATATTGGCAATTTCCTCTTAATTAAAAATGAAAATATGTAGCATATAATTACCATAGAAATCCTCCAAAAATTTTCCAATCAAGATTAGAAAACCCAAAAATACAAAAGAAGTTCCATTAATGCAAACCTCTCTCATATGTAAGTTCAAATTTCAAAGTTAAACATAACCCTAATATATCATAGTATAGGTGAATCCATAAGCCAATAAAATTGTATTCTTATAATGTTTTGTTCATCGTCTTTCAATCAAAGGTGAGAGAATTTAGTCTCTCCCGTCATTGGTAATACGAAGAGATGACCAGACTTCCATGAGAAGCAAAGGTGAGAGCATTTAGTGTCTCCCATCATTGATAATACGAAGAGATGACCAGTGTTCCATGAGAACATGCTTCTTGTGGAAAATATTTATTGTCTTTTCCCATATTCAAAAGAAAACATAAAATATTATTGTTCATTAATAGTCATAGTCTAAATGTGATACGTTTTTGTTTTTCTTAGGGCATATTTTCCTGAAATCCAGTGAGATATTGTTGGATCTGCATATTTGAGTGGTTAAATTTGTATAATCTAAGTGTTCTAGGAGTTTTTCATCACGATGAATCCATTTATGCATTCAAAAATACAATTTAAACAACAAAAAATTGTGTTTTCATACAGATTTATGCTGTCGGATTTTGGCGAGGAGGACAAAAAAGTAGAACAGTTAGACAACACCTATAAAAATTAACCACCATAATGAGATTTCAAAGGTTTAAAGTTTGAATTAACTACCACTTATACCACTATATACATACTTTCTGACCGAAAATCAAAGAAAATATTAACAATATTAGGTGGAAAACCAATAGGTTGACATGTGATTTAAGGATGTAAATTATTTTCATTCTCATAATTTTTTTATTTTTTGATGTTTCAAATTTTTTTTGATGTTTAAAAACACAAAAAAGGTTTATGGAACGTTTCCATGGCTTGGTTCAATGAATTCAAATAAACATGAATGGATTTAGTGATGGTGATGGTCAAATTCCACGGCTTTGTTCCATATTCAAATAAACAATTTTCATTGAATGTTTTTTTTCCAACAAAAAAATGCTCTTATATTATATAAAACTTTTCAGGTGAAAAGTAACAAAATATAACAGTAATCTTAGCAAGAACACTCCTCATTCCTCCAAACCAAAGGTATATAAGAAAAAAACAAAATACTACCATCACATAGGTTGATACAAATCAAGGAGATAAGAACACTAAGTACCCAGATCTGACCCCATAGGTCCAAAAAACCTTCCCATATAAAAACCAACTATAGTATCTCTTAAGAATATTCAAAGAGTAAACTCAACAAAAAATCATGCCAACAATTACATTAATAGAGATTTAAGAAAAGGGTAGGGCCCTCATTCCCCTGTTCCCACTGGTTGTAAACAATCTTTCCTTCTTGCATCCGGAGTGCCTTCTTGGATAAAACGTCTACCTCCTTATTGATATCTCTATATATATGAGTGAAATTGATTGTCTTGAAAGATTTACTAAGGTCTCCTATGTTTTCATTCCAGCACTCCAAAGAAATTACCTGCAACTTTCCTTTTTTGTTTAACCATTCTATGATGATTCTGGAATCTCCAAAAACTTTTAGATCTAGGATATGTAGCCACGAATCCATTGTTAAAGTTTCCCACACTCCCAAAATTTTGGCCCTAGTATTAGTTCTTGTTCCACAATAGAATGTCCACTTATAGACTATATGGTAATTGATCCTAAGGACCCCTCATGCTCCACTTAGTTGGTCGTTTGATTGAGCTTCTCCATCAAACCAACCCATTGTAAAATCCTCTTGAGTCATTGTAAAAGTGGATCTGGTAACTTGCACATTTTGTATATCCTTGAGTCTGCCAAATCCTCCAAGTGTCTGACATACAACCGAGTGGATAAAGGGTCTACCATTCTCAAATAAAACTTTGTTGTGTTCCAGCCACACATTCCCACAGATGCGAGAGGGCAGAGTAGGGTGTGAAGAACATTGTCTTAGCCAACTTCTGAAGCAAGAGTTCAGAGAGGAGCCCGTCCACGAAGTCTTTAAACTAAGGGATTTTTTAATCATGATCCACATTTGTTGTGTAAAACAAAAATTGACCAACATGTGCATAATTGTCTTAGGATTCTTTAAGCATAATGATAAAATACTAGGACTAGACAATCCTCTACTTTGTAAATTATCCCAGGTAAGAATAATTTTTTCCACAAATAACCAAGTGAAATTTTTTATTTTGGGTGCAAGGTCCCAAGTCCACAATTTATTCCACCATCCACCAATGGGTTGGGGCCACAGTTTTGATGCTAAGGCATAATAGACATTTATAGCAGTGAGAGTGCTCGATCTATCTCCTCCGATCCATTTCAATTCATTAGGTCTATCCTGCAACTAAACACCTGAGTAAATCAGATCCCTTCATAACAAGTCCCATTCAATCACCTATTCTCCCATGAGACCAAGGTCGTCACTTACTTTCCACTCAGCGTAGATTGTTCCCGGACGAACCTCTCCTCTGGCCTAGAAGAGAATGTAAATGTTTCTCCACTTTAAAGAAACTAGGAGTTCTTGAGAGAGAAGAGCGAAATTTGCCAAGCCCAGAATCTTATCCTTGCCAATAATTACAGAATGGTCAGATCCAAGACTCCATCTCAGACAATGCTTTATTAAATTTATAGACTTAACTAGGTTTCTCCAGGCCTGAGAGGCATTTGAATTTCTTTGAGTGGCCGATCTCAGCCAAGAAAACATCGAGTTATATGGAAGATATTTGTCCTTTAAGACCCTATGCCAAATTTTGTCCTTCATCAGTACTCACCACAGGGTGTTTTTCGCCAACGATCTGTTAAATAAGTAAATGTTCCTTATTCCCCAACCACCAAACATATTTGGTTTTGCAATGATCTCCCATTTTCAAAGATGAATATGCTCCTTAACACTACTACCCGACCAAAGGAAGTTGAACATCAATTGTCTGATCCTATTGAGTACTAACGTTGGGATACTTGCCAAAGACATCCAATAAATGTGCGTGCTCTCAAGTACTACCTTTAAAATCACAAAGTGACCTCCTAAGGAAAGCCATCGGTTTCACCAATGACCGATTTATTTTTCAAACTTTGCGATTAGCCAATGCCAATCTTCAACCTTATAATTTGAAGGCTTGAAAAAGTAGCCAAGATACCTAAAACCATCAGTTATATATGCAAACTTGTAAGGAAATGTTTCCTTGTAAAAATCTAAGTCCTCCTAATGAATTTCAGAATGATGCAAAATTGAATTGAGAGGGTTCGCCATCATTCCCGTTGCCCTATAGAAATTTTTGAGAATGGTGTCGATATCCTTCCATTCTTGAAGCGAATCCCTAGTCATGATGAGTATATCGTCCACAAAAATGATATTGACGATCATAATCATCCTAGAGACCTTGAATCCCATCAAATTCCCTTCAACCTGTCCTTTCTTGAGGAGTAAACTGAGACCTTCCATCACTAAAATAAACAACAGGGGGGATAAGGGACAACCTTGTCTTAAACCTCTGCCACTCTGGAAGAAAGAAGTGGTCCCTCCATTAATCAGGACTATAAATGAATTTGTGTTAACAAAACTCATTATCCAATTTGTGGTCGAAAGAAAAAAACATGTTTGAAGTAATGTCAACCACAAAAAGTCCCAATTAATACAGTCGTATTCCTTCTGTAAATCAAGCTTCAAAATCATGGCCTTTAATTTTTTCAAATTAATACTATGGATACATTCTTGAGTTGTTCCAATTGCATCCAGGATCTCTCTACCCTTTAGAAAACCCAATTTCTCTCCACAAAGAGACCAATAAAGAACATGCTTAATCATGTTTTCAATGAGTTTTGTGATAATTTTATAAGTCAAATTACACAGGGTTATGGGTCTGAAGTCTCCAAAATAAGTAGGCGTGTTGACTTTTGGAATCAGAGCAAGGAAGGTCGAGTTTAAGGACCTAATTGTTACACATTATTTTGTTCACCCTAATGATGAATTTACAAGCATGTAATTAGGCCCTCATAATCATCTGTTGCCTGAGAAAAGTGAGATTTCCTCCTCGACGAGACTAATTTTTAGAAGGAAGTTGTAGGCTACCCATAGTGTATAGTGCAAAAATCAAAGATTTTGCAGGCTGCTCTATAGCTGGCCTACAGAATTTCTGTAGGCTGCTATATAGGCAGGGTGCAATGGCGTTTGAAATCCAAAAGAGGAAAGAGGTTCGAGAAGTTTATAGAAGGGGAATCTTCTAGAATGTGAGGTAGCGTCTGTATGGTTATGATCCTACTGACTTCTCTGATCTGGTGGGATCATCCTCAACCCTTTAACCACGTCAACATCTCCTATATAATAATGGATTCTCATGGAAAAGGTTAAACACAGTTAAGCAAAATTGAGCAAAGAATTGTTGGAAGAATAGGCTAGATATTGTGTGAAGAATACTATTTCAGTTGATGCTTGAGGTCTACATTCACCCATCAAGCTTTTGAATATCACCTTCATGCAAGGTCTAGAATGAATATATGTGTGTGTTGGAACAAAGGACCATTAAAAGGGAACTTGTGACATCAAGGAATTTCAGTTGTATATTCCACTTTTATTCAATATAATATAGTGGCATGTTTATTTCCCATAAAATTATTCTCATTTTATTACATAACTCCTTGATCACATGTCTAAGTTTTCATTGAATCTATCATAGTTTCTTTCACTTTGGTTGGTTTGTTGCATTGCAGATCTAGTTTCACAAGAGCACTGGAGCGAAGCAGGAACAACAAAGATATATGGAAGTGATCTCAAAGGTAAGTCATCAATTCCTTCTTTGACACTTAGATCAATGATTATAACTTAGGGGAAGCGTCATGTCTTGTTTTGTTTTGTTCTAGATCCAGGTGGATCTAGGGAGATTAGTTTATGTCCACATTTACCGATTTATCCTATAATAAAATTGGCGACTCCACTAGGGACATGACTTGATTGTAGTTTTTTGTTGGCCATTTATTTTTGCCTACTCTTTCTTATTTGAATCTAGTCTCTGATTATGTGGGAGATCCATTCAGACTCTCTAAGTTTGAAAGTTCACAGAGATTTTTTACCTTTTTCTCCAATTTCCTTGATTTTCAGACGTGTTCAAACTGCACCCTATACCTATCCCGTGGAAACCTTTGATTTCCACACCCTGGCTATTTTATTTAGTGTGTAATTTATGCACCCTGTCTATTTCTGGCCTGCAAAAACTCTAGATTTCCGCACTGTAATGTGCTTCTAGCTTGTGACAGTATCTGTGAAATTTTTGAGTGGAGTTTTGTGTTAATATTATGGTAGTTGCGGGAGGTATTTACCCCCATGTGAGAACCTGATGAGAATAGAAGACTCTGGAAAGAAAGATAAAACCCTAATGAGTTGGATAATAACCCTAGAAGTCTTGTCGGCTCAAGAAGATAATTTATATTAGGTTATTAGCCTCCAAGAGAAGAAGTCGGCCAAAAATAATAATAATATACTTAATAGACACATATCCAGAAGGAGAAGATGAACCCAACAAATATGGCAGAACCAGTATAAATACAGGGCACTAGTTCTCATTTGACAACATCTTAGAATTGCAGTTCCCAGTTTGGTGCGCACTACAGTTCCTAGTTTGGTGCGCATGTGTGGAGGAGAGCTACAGGTGCAGCTGCAGCAGCAGCAAGTTTTCAGTATTGGCTTGAGTATCTCTTGTCTAGGGTTTGGACTATCTGATCAGCTATTGTTGGTGCGCTATCCTTGGAGGAAGATGTGCTACACCTTGTTTGTCTATCTAGCCTAGGGTTTACTTCCAGAGTATTTCTCAGTCAAGGTTAAGGTGCTCTGAGGGTGGCTTCGGCCTATGGTTGGGTGACGAGGGTATTGTCAATGGTAAAACGAGCACACCATATTCTATATTCTAACAGG
>JASDQU010197543.1:0-15156 GCA_032191745.1 Picea mariana | reverse complement strand
GATTACATTGGGTCATACAAGGTATTACAGGAAGTTCATAAGGGGATATGCACAGATTACTGGGCCAATGGAGAAGTTGATGAAGAAGGACACTAAGTATCAGTGGAATGATGAATGCCAACAAAGTTTGGATATTTTGAAGGAGAATATGGTTACTGCGCCAATTTTAGTGTTTCTAGACTGGGAAAAAGAATTTCATGTGCATGTGGATGCATCTGCAATAACATTAGGAGTAGTATTAGCCCAACCAGGAGAAGGTGATATAGATCACCCTATTGCATTTGCAAGAAGAAAGTTATTAGATTCAGAACAGAACTATAACACTACAGAAAGAGAAGGATTAACTATGGTGTATGCTTTGCAGAAATACAAACATTACTTGTTAGGGAAACATTTCAAGATGTTTACATATCATTCTACTATGAGATACTTAGTCAATACACCAATGTTGGAGGGAATGATATGTAGATGGCTACTTTTGTTTCAAGATTTTGAATTTGAAGTTGTGGTGAAGCCTGGAAGATTGAATGCATGACTAGATCACTTATCCAGTATAACTAATGGAGAAGAACCCCGTAACTTGGAAGACAACTTTCCATATGCACAATTATTTTCAGTACAGATAATTGATGAGTATTTTTCTGACATTATAGGGTTTTTGAGTACAGTTTTTGCACCAAGAGAATTTACTACTGCGCAAAAGAAAAATTTGGTGGTCAGAGCTATAGATTATTAGTTGATTGCAGGTTATTCATGCAAACTAGGAGCATATAACATCCTAAGTAGATGTGTGATGGAGCATGAACAACCTATCATTTTAGCAGAATCACATGAAGGGATAGCTGGAGGACACCACACATGAAAATCTACAATGCATAAGATGTTGCGTGCAGGATTATGGTGTCCAATATTTCAGAAGGATTCAAAGGAATATTGTCTGAAGTGTGATGTCTGTCAGAGAGTTGGGAATCCATCCATGAGGGATGAGATGCCATTGAGACCTCAATAACTTTACAAATATTTGATAAGTGGGAAATAGATTTTGTAGGTCCAATTAATCCACCAACTAGAAGATCAGGAGCCAAATATATTATTACAACAACATCATACTTGACCAGATGGATTGAGGCAACACCAGTAAAGGATTGTAGCTAAAAGAATGCAACACAATTTTTATTTGAACATGTAGTGACAAGGTTTGGATGTCCAATAATACTGATAAGTGATCATGGGACTCACTTTATTAACAGTACAATTGAGGCAATTATTGAAGAGATTAAGATACATCATCAAAAGAGCACTCCTTATCACCCTCAAGCTAACAGAACATTGGAAGCCTTTAACAAGATTTTGGAGAATGCCTTGACAAAGATTTGTAATGTGAACAGAGATGAATTGAATTTGAAGGTACTAGCAGTACTATGGGCTTACTGAAGTACATGCAAGAAGCTAACATGGTAGAAACCCTTTATATTGATGCATGGACATGAAGCAATAGTTCCCTTAGATTATTTGATACCAAGTCTGCACATTGCAACAATTACATATATGACATAAAGGGGAGCAACATAGAAAATATTGGCCCAACAAATGGAATTAGAAGAGGACAAAATCATAGTAGGTTTCCATTAGGAGGTACAAAAAGAAAAGGATAAAGCATGGCATGACATACATATCAAGAAGAAGAATTTTAAGGAAGGAGATCTGGTTCTCCTCTACGACAATAAGTATTTTTAGCACCCAGGGAAGCTTAGAATGCATTAGATAGGGCCATATTAGATAAAGTCTATCATAGATGGAGGTGTTGTACAACTACAAGACTTAGCAGGCAAGGAAATCCCAGGACTAGTGAATGGTAGTCAGCTGAAACTGTATAGGGATAGTCGACTCACTAACCCTCAGTAGTTGCAACATAGCAAGTAGTCTTGTACATATTGTATATAGTAAGAAGAAAAAGAAGAAAAAGTAGAAAAATAAAAGAAAAAGAAGAAAAAGAAGAAAAATGAAGATTAAAAAATATAAAAATGAAGAAAAAACCAAAACAAGGTAGTTAGAGGAATAAGTGATAGACATATAGTTGACAATGATAGTGCACGATAGACAAAAATTAAGTGCGACGAGAAATGAAGATACTACATGCAGGAAAACTATAAAAAAAGGAAGTACCAGTGCACCAGATATGTAACACAGTTGAAAATTACAACACACCAGAAAAACGAAACTGTTAGGAAACGAAAAACCGATTATCGGAAAAAGGAAGGCATGAAATGAACATTTATGACAGTGGAGGAAGCGTGCCTGACAAGATTTGGAACATTTATGAAATTTAATGAAGCATTCTTTGTAATCTTTGGAGCATTTATGACAACACATTAGAAACAAAATTAGGGTTTGATAGGCCACATTGTGAATTTGAGAAAACACATAGCTAAGTAGCGAGAAGTGAGAAAAATACAAGCAATTTAGTAGGAAAACAATGAAATTTCAGATGAAAACCCATTGATATTGCAGCATGATGGTGCCACCCAAATTTGGAGTACTGAGCCATATGTCAAGAAGAACCCACAACAACAACATGACACTGTCGAAGATAGAAATGGAGGCCAAAAACCCTATGTAGATGGATTTAGTGGTGGATGTCGATGCCATTCCTTCCCCATAACCAGAGAGCCCTACAATAGTCGAGGAGAAAACATAATAGATGCATATTGACACACCAAGCACAACAACAGAGCCAAACCCGATGCATGAAACAAATCAAGCCACAAAAGAAGTATACGAGGAAAGGACTGAGTCCGACGAGCCTATGAATCAAGATGGCACATAGCACACACAAAAGGAACAAACACCAACAACAGAGACCATTTCTCAACAAGAGTCTGGTGAAGAGGAAGAGGAGGAAGATAAAACATATCAGGAAGCACATCCTTCCAGTGTTCCAGTAAAGGGAAAGGAAAACAATAGGTCCAAATATCCCCACACAAGCAACAAGAAGTAACCATTGTGTTACCGTGCATACTGAAAGGGGTAACAATTGTCGCAGACTTACTTGGATGCATAGAAAAATTGTGCTATTTAGACCATGATGTTAGGGATATAGATAAATTCCCAAAGCTAGTGCAACAAATATATTTAGAAAGTAGAGGGGTTAGTGCGACAAGGGTACCCATAATGGAACCAAAGCATTGGATACAAGGGTTATACAACACATGTATCATGAACCTGTTGGAGAACCCGCACTTTGTCAAGGGAAAGGAAGTAAATAATTGCATCAAGAAGTTACTGGAAGTCATGCATGAAAGTATTTTTTGGTTATATACACAAGTTTCAAGAGACGTTGATTTGACAACAACGATAACAGGCCTTCCCACCAATGGTGAGCCACCTGCGCAATACTTAGATGACAAGACCAAGGAGAAAGCATTGGAAAAAGAGATGAAGTAGACTTATGTGACAGAGAGAGGATTCGGGGGGATCATCATCAATAGTATCAATGAACCGACAACAAGAATAGCAACTAAATTGATGGCCTGTAAACTCCTAAAAAAGTGTCACAAGGATGAATTTCCAGCAAGCGTCATAGCAACAACCACGTAGTGCACGAAGATCATTACATTAAGTTGGAGCCCGTATCTATTAAATTTATTTTTATATGATTGAAAAGACACACAGGAGGTGGGGACAGAGTTCCATTACTCGTGGCTTATGATACTGATTGCATTAGTGGGTTGGAAGCACCCCAAGTATACTATGTTTCTTCAGAGAACTGTAACATGCCACGCAACGCAGTATGAATCACCATGGTACACCACTATCACAAAAGACAGGCAGGAAAATAACATCATCTTCAAGACATACTTTGAGGAAATATAGGAGAAGGTGGCAGAGACTTGGAGGATCCCACTGGAGGTGGTGGAGGAGCACAAAATGATATCCAACTTTAATGCATCATGACATAATATGTGGATTTAAGTGAAAAGGGATCCAAAAAAGGAGTGGTTGTAGATGATATACTGTGTCACAGCAGAAGAAGTCCAATGGGCGATGAAGGACTGACAAGTAGAATGGAAGATTATTGTTGAGAAACCAAAGGACAAGTAGCCAACAAAGGACAAGTATCCAACAAAGGAAAAGTAGAAATAAACATACAAACAATCAGTAGAAGCAGGCTCATCATGAATGAAAAATAACCCAGCAACAAACACAAGAGAAACAACAGGGCACACAAAGTCAATAGGGGGGAGAAAAACAACAAAGAAGAAGACAATCTCTAAGATGATCACACAATAAAAGGACCGTGCATATACTATTAATGAAATGACACAGAATAAGGATATCATCCCTTTGTAGGAGGGACATGAAGGAGGGGACATACTAGATACTATAGGAAAAATAGAGCCAACACAGTCAAGGTCACCAAAGAGAACAATTGTACAGACAAGTGGAGCATGCAAGAAAATTAAAGTGAACAAGAAAGTCCCATAATACACCATAATGGAGGAAAATGTAGAATTAGTCGCGGAGAGAGTACAAGACTGTACCATAGAAGAATATGAGGAGGAAAACAAACAAAGAGAAAGGATAATGCAAGAACTAACAGAGGTCAGGAAGGTACTAGACCATATTCGATCTACCAAGGCACAAACTAAAGGAGAAACACAACAACAAAAAACACAGAATGAGGAGGTAGCAACACATATTACAGCATTGGCCAGTAAGAATTTTAACTTGGATAAAGAGATGCTACGAAAAGATGAGGACTTGGCACAAACACAACTCAATTATGTTGAACATATAGAGTTGGTATTGGAGAGGATACCAAAAAAAGAATTTTATAAGTTGCAGATGAGTGTATCACAAGAGGTTCAATCTAGGGCGAGGATGAATGCCATAGACATAGAGATAACCAAGGAATATAAGGAAGTGTTGGACACAGTTCTCATAGAGGTGCAACTAGAACGTGATCAAGACAAACATCACGCATATAGATTGGAGAAAATACTTGAAGAAGTCTTCCAAACAATTCTAGAGAGCGCATTAGTAGGGGAAATTAGTGTAGAAAATAAGCTACAGAATATTATGCAGGCATTTTATGGGTACAAGAAGGAAATAAGAGAATTAGTAGAGAAAGTGATCCGAAAAGATCTTTTAAACAACAATGGTTGAGTTATTTTGCATGATTTAAATTGCCATTTAGGAAATGAATTAAAGAGGAAGAATTATTAATGAAACATTATAGCCATAAGGAAATATATATATCTGAACACAAGCATGAAGAACAACAAGACATAAAACACCAAAGTGATAATGGAGTTCGGAAATATCGCCTACGTTTCCGGCCCTTTGTCTCAGTGGGTGAGGCTTTCTTAGTTCTATTCAAAGCTTTAAAATAACATCATAACAATGCCAAAAAGGTTACAAAATGATATGGTCTTTTTCTACTAGATCTCAAGAACCCAACAAAACTAACGACACTGAAATTGGATGAATGAAGCTCCTAGAAAGGGCCTGCAAAGGTGCTCTCCTCAATGGCTTCCCTGCATAAAAATGGCTTTGGCTCAATAATTATTTAGCATAAACCTATTATGAAATTACTCCATGGCTTCAAGAGCCTCTGGTTTATATAAGCCTGAAGTTGGTAACAACCTCCCAACTTCTCCCCAAGATCTGGCCTAAAAAAGGGCCCAATATCCCCCAAAAATGACCAAAATCCCTCAAAACTGCTGAATAAATCAATAAAAATCTTAATACAAGGTATAAAAACCACTTTTGGGCAAATATTAAGGGCTTTTCCCCTTTTTCCGCACTTTTGGTCATATGGGGTGCACTTCATGTGGCCCTGGGCTAGAGCGCTGGTCCTTATCCCCTTAACCAACGTCCCCCTGGTCGCATTGATTGCCATATACCCAAAGCTTGGAGCTCCACGTGCTAATTGTTACAAGATTAGCCCCTGGTCTAGTGCCTTGGTCGGTAGGCTAGCCCGAACGACCGGGCACTAACCATTATCCATGCAAAGGTATCATTGTAGTGGCCCCAGGTCATATAGCAGAGTAATAGGAACAAGATACGGGGTATGGAGCACATATCATAACTGAGCACAAACAAATTTATGGAGCATGGTCATATTGGTATGGTCACATGGATCCGTTGGGGGCTGGGGCCTAGCCCCAACCCTATTCTCCACTGAATAACATACCATAACTCTTTAAATATAATGTTTAGCCCTTAGTAATCAAGGACCACCACGGGCAGGCTGGTTAGCCTGGCCCTGCCAAGACACTAGCTTGAACAAGAGGTCACAAGTTCGAATCCCGTAGACCCAAACAAATTTTTCCAAACACTGCTAGCTAATGGATGGGTGCCACATGGCAGCCCAGGATTGGGCCACGTGGCACCATGCTATTTGTTGAATATATTCCATGTGTTAACCCTCAATTCGACCACCTATCATACCTAGTCAACACATTTGCCTCATCAGCTAGTTGCCACGTGTCCGTATGGACCATACCATGCCAACCTGTGCCACGTGTCACCCTTCTAGTGGTGCCATGTGTCACACTCTGGCTCGCCCACCTGTCCATGTCAGTGATAACGTACCTTGCCACATCATTTGTATGATTGTACATCCTATACAGTCAACTGCCACGTCAGCACTGTACGGACTGTATAATCAACATCTTTTTTTTGCCTAGTTGATGAAACGAACAGACTGTAATATCTTTCACATACGACATCTGTTTGAGCCCGTTCAAGTTATGTTGGGTTTGTATCAACGAGGCCTACACACACGTCCGTTTTGAATCCATTCTGAGCACTTTTATTTTTAGGCATTCTTGGACCCATTTTGGTCCCTAGATCCAATTTTGGATCACACCTCCCCACTAAAGACCTTTTGGTCCTCCAAAAGGTTACTGACCAGTCATCAAGTGTGGGATAGGCCACCTGACTTGTTCTCTATCTTTAAACTCTATCATGTGCACCTGTCTCATCAAGATCAACTGTAAAACAACCATGATAACTGACAACATATTGTTAGCCACTTGTACTCTGTCACATCTTACTGAAGCCACTATCATCCATGTTGACAACCTTACTAATGAGAACATCATAAATATGAATGAAAATGAGCTAATATGTTTGTAATATTTGCATGACATTAACTTATCTTGAAGCAAAGTGTGATTGATATTCCATTCTACAATCATCTCCTGTTCTTGCTTAAGATCAATTACTTGATTTGAAACAATTATAGGTGTGTTGCTTGCTTGAGATGCTTTTCTTAATTGTTCCATTGTTTGAAGATATAGATTTGCCGTTAAATGATGAGCATGAAACAAATATTCTTTACCTGCTTTGATTAAATGATATTGATTCTTTTCCCTGTAGAAGATTGCTTTGCAATCATACAAATAAGGACTGCCTAAGACCATTCCACATTCACTTAGTGGCACCACATCACATGTTACCTCATCCACAAAATTAGATGAAATTGCAAACTTTAATGTGCATTTCTTTGTTATGTGTAATTGATGATTGTTTCTTATCCATTTAAGTGTGTAAGGCTTATGATGTAACTGAGTGTTTAATCCCCAATTGTTTAACCAATTCCCCTGAAATCAAGTTAGATTGAGATCCACTATCTATCAATGTGTCGACCTTAGTATGTCTCATAATGACCCTTATATGAAAAAATTTACTTCTAGAATAAAATCCATCATCAATTTTACCTGCCAAACCAACCAATGAGACTTTATATTCATCACCCGAATCTGATCCCAAGTCTGTTGGTCGTGTTGCTGCTGCAACTATTTACCTCCCTTTCCTTTCTTTGAACCACTTCGGTCTCTTCTCGGGATGCAATTGCCAAAAATGGTCCTCATCATGCCCTTCTTTCTTGCAATGTTTGTAAGAGGGCTTCTCTTCCTTTCTTTCCACTGAATTTTCCTTCTTTCCATTCCACTTCCTTTTGTCCTCTTTCCTTGGAGACGATTCCCCTGATACACCAACCCCTGTTTGGCCTGCATCAATGTATGTATCTTGAACAGAAACCTCATCAAGATTAGTAGGTCCAAACATAAATATAGCGTTTTGAATATGTGCAGGCAAACCTCCTATATACTTCATAAGAGTCTCTAGGGTATGTAAAGGAATATCTAACATCAATGTGATTTTATGAAATCCATCTGTGTATTCTTGCATTGTTTGTCCTTTTCTTAGTTTAAGAGCTTTCCATTCAATTAAAGCTTTCTCTTTATAACCCAAAGGATATAATTGCTTTCTAAGTGCAGAAAGAAAAAATTTCCATGATGGAAATACATTACCCACTTGTTGTGTGCCATTTTGCAACTTGCTTTGCCACTAGATGAGTGTTGTGCCTGCAAGACGAAGCGATGCCAACTTGATCTGAGTTGCCTCATCCTTGATTTGTTGCACACTGCAATAAACCTCCATCTATCTAACCCAATTATCAAGTCTTTCTGCATTAACTTCACCATCATACATGGGTAATTCAAATTTTACATCAAGCTTAAGTAAAGGCATTTCTTGTTTATGTTTACGGACATGTTTTCTTGCTGTGGATTTAGAACTTGAACTTGAAGAAGAAGAAGAAGTTGATGGAGAAGAAGGAAGTGAAGGAGGAATTTGAGGAGGATCCTCTCCTTCTTCACTTTTGACCTTTGAATATTCACGTAGATCCAGTCTCTTCCATTCTAAGTAATCCTCATACAAAACCTTCCTCATCTCCTACATGGCAAAGAAAGTTTTTCAAAACGCTTTCTCCTCATTAGAAAGTCCCTCTTCCGATGCCATCTTCTCACTTTGAGAAGTTCTATTTCTCAATCCAATCAATGGATTCTCTTCAAAAATCTCACCTTCACCACGATGTATCTTTTCCCTGGTAATCACGCAAACTCAAAACCAACCGTCAACTAGCTCTGATACCACTTGATCCGAAAAGATCTTTTAAACGACAATGGTTGAGTTATTTTGCATGAGTTAAATTTTCCATTTAGGAAATGAATTAAAGAGGAATAATTATTAATGAAACATGACATCCATAAAGAAATATACAGATCTAAACACAAGCATGAAGAACAACAAGCCATAAAACACCAAAGTGATAACAGAGTTTGACAATCTCACCTACGTCTTCGAGCCTTTGTCTCAATGGGTGAGGCTTTCTTATTTCTATTCAAATCTTTAAAATAGCATCATAACAGTGCCAAAAAGGTTACAAAATTGTCTTTTCTTCTTCTACAAAATCTCAAGAACCCAACAAAACTGATGACACTAAAATCGAATGAACGAAGCCCCGGAAATGGCCAGCAAAGGTGCTCTCCTCAATGGCTTCCTTGCATAAAAATGGCTTTGGCTGAAAAATCCTTCAACATAAACCCGTTCTAAACCTCCTCCATGGCTTCAAGATCCTCTTGTTTATATAGGCCTGAAGTTGGTAACAACCTCCCAAATTCTCCCCAGGATCTGGCCTAAAAAAGGGCCCAATATCCCCCAAAAATGACCAAAATCCCTTAAAACTGTTGAATAAATCAATAAAAATCTTAATAAAAGATATAAAAACCACTTTTGGGCAAATATTAAGGGTGCAACCCATTTTTCTTCACTCCTGGTCATATGGGGTGCACTCCATGCGGCCTTGGGCTAGTGCGTTGGTCCTTATCCCCTTAACCAACGACCCCCTGGTCGTATTGATTGCCATATGCCCAAAGCTTGGAGCTCCACCCGCTAATTGTTATAAGATTAGCCCCTGGTCTAGCGCCTTGGTCGACGAGCTAGCCTAACCGATTGAGCGCTAACCATTATCCGTGTGTAGGTATCAATGTAGTGGCCCCAGGTCATATAGCAGAGTATTAGGACATGGATCTGAGGGATGGAGCACATATCATAACCGAGAACAAACAAATGTATGGAACAGGGTCATATTGGTATGGTCACATGGATCCGTTGGGGGCTAGGGCCTAGCCCCAAACCTATTCTTCACTGAATAACATACCATAACTCTTTAAATATAATGTTTATCCATTTGTAATCAAGGACCACCACGGGCAGGCTGGCTAGCCCGACCCTGCCAAGACACTAGCTAGGAAGAGAGGTCACAGGTTCGAATCCCGTAGACCCAAACAAATTTTTCCAAACACTTCTAGCCAATGGATGGATGCCATGTGGAAGCCCAGGACTGGGCCACATGGAACCATGCTATTCGCTGAATATACACCACATGTCAACCCTCAATTCGACCACTTTTCATACCCAGTCAACACATTTGCCTCGTCAGCCAGCTGCCACGTGTCCGTATGGACGATGCCATGTGTCACCCTTGTAGTGGTGCCACATGTCACACTCTGGCTCGTCCACCTGTCCACTTGCAATGTCAGTGCCAATGCACTTTTCCACATCATTTTTACAACCATAAGACTTGTACAGTTAGCTGCCACGTCAACACTGTATAGACTGTACATTCAACATCTTTTTTTTTGCCTGTTTGACAAAACAAACATACCATGATATATTTTTCATACGGTGTTCATTTGAGCCCATTCAAGTTGCATTGGGTTATTATCGATGAGGCCTACGCGCATGTCCGTTTTGAAGCCATTATGAGAACTTTGATTTTTAGGCCTTCCTGGACCCATTTTGGTCCCTAGATCCAATTCTGGATCAGAAAGAAACACCACTACCCCACCAGAAGTTAGAATAGAAAGAGAACAATAAGAAATCGAATAAGCATATCTTCTCATGCTGAAAGTTAAGGATATAGAAGGACTCTATGAAAAGATCATGCAGTTATGGACAATTCTAGTAGAAGATGAGAGGAATCAACATTTGGAGTAGAGAGAAGAAAAGATGACCGTTGCAGTTCAGGACCTAAAGCAGAGGCATAATATAATGGCCATATCCCTGAGACTAAGGGCTGCACAGGAGATGAAAAACCTGCAGGTAGAGGTAAAGGCCACACAAGAGGAGAAACAAGCACGAGAGGCTCAGTTGGACCCCCCACAAGAACAAGTAGAACAAATGATAACAGCGATGGAAATGGAGAAAGAAAACATGGAACATGTGCATTCAGAGAGCATACAAGTGTTGAAGGCGCACATAATAGTGTAGGTCATGGAGACCTTAATAGAGAAATTTGTGAAGACCAATAAATAGGTGGATACATTGGCGAAGCAGTTCCAGGAGTTGGAGAAATCAGTGCAGAAGGCACACACGATATGAGTGGCTCGGGATGAGCCACATGTTAGTGTTGAGGGCCTGTTGCAGATGGAAATTTTGGGAATTAAGTGAAATAAGAGAGTTAGAATGGATCAAAGGAAACAATGTGTGCCAGAAAATAAGGAATACCAGTGCAACAAAGGGAAAAGGAAGCAACGCGCTGGAAAAGAAGGAATATCAGCGCAAGGAACGGTTGGATCGAATACCGACCACACAGAAGGTAGTTAGAAAGTGGACAAGTGGAGTCCACTTAGAGTTAGGGTTTTGGATTCATAATGTAAGGGTTTTAATCCATTTTGTAGGATAAATAGAAGATGTATGAGGTATCTTTTTGGTTGTCTGTGTTGAGAGAGAAGAACCTACTTTTGAAGAACCTTTTTGAGTCTTCAATCTTTGAGATGTTCACTTTGTGGTTATATAGCCGAGGAGCTAGTGAAGAAATATGGAGTACGACTGAGGGTCAGGTCACAAGCTGTGGATCTTGGTACGAAGTTAGTCAGTCTCACATGCACCATTCATAACTTCTGATGTAATGCATGCGACACAACACTATTTTGAGGAAGAATAAGAAATAAGCAGAAGAGATTTGTGGATGTAGCCCAAGGGGGGGTGAACCACGATAAAAATGGTGTCTTTATGTGTGATGTGTCCTTTTTATATGATTTATGATGAATGAATGGTTATATTAATGCATCTGTTAGGGTTTATTTACAACACACACTAGCATAATGAATGTTGTTGAATGGATAAAATGATAGATCCGATGAATGTTATGGTAGAATGCATGTTAAAGTATAATGGTAGTAAAAAGAACATCCCCAATCCCTTCCATGACTGCAGATGTCTGCATCCTACAGTCACCCATAAACCATCTCGGGTGAGACTATGTTGTGAACTTTGCGCGTAGTGTAGCCTTCTGGTTTACCAGGAGGGCCAATGGTGAAAATGGTTTTTTTGGAGAACTAAGGTAGAACCTAGGTCAACCCATAAATCCAACACCTATTGTATGTTTATGTCCTTCCTAGTGAATCTCATGTACAATTATTTGAAATACATGGTGACTGGATTTCCCCCCTAAAACTATATCACAACCACCCATTTCAATGGAAAACACGTGACTTTTGAGAAGATACTCACCCAATTGTAGTTTCAATTTTTCAAATCTTCCCACACATTTCATCTTGCCACCATTAATTGGTGATCATAATTTGAAAATTAGATATGGGACACACATAATAATCGGTGTCTTGTACCACTCTCCTATGGGTAAAATTATGGGTGTCGCCATTGTCAATCAACACAATAAGTTTTCAGTGCTTGATGTAGCCAATTGATTTAAGGGTTTTTTGTGTCAGAAACTTGATAAGGCATGTAGTGAAATTTTGGGTTCCTCAGAAGGAATGTAAGCGGGATTCATCTTCCATGGGATGTCTTGTGTCTTCCAAATATAGTTCAGGAGTATCTTCAATAGAAAGGTCCTATTAATAGTCATTTGGTGACACAACCATTTGAAATAACTTTTGTTCTTTACATTTGTTTCCTTTGAAATATCCCTTGTCACAATTATAGGATATATGGAGGCATTGACATTCTACCATTTATTAGGGAGATAACTTGTGGGTGTAGACTGGTTGTGAATTGGATGAGTTGAGGGTAGTTTCCATAGGGGGGTTAGGATGAGTGGTGAATAAATATCTCTTAGTTTTCACATTGAATACTATCTCATATTCTTTAGCTTTATCACAAGCTTCCAACCATGTTTGTGGGCATTGTATCATGACATGTGATTTAATTGCATCCTTGAGACCACTAATGAAACATTATTTAAAAAATAAATCAAATTGGCCCTCTGTGTGGATTGCCAATTTCTCAAAGGTGATAATATAGTATATAATTTTTCTTGCTAGCATAGTTTTGTAAGGCATCCCAAATGGTGGGTGTCATGCTCAAAACAAGCATAAAATACTTTGAAAAACTAGGTCAAGGCAATGTATCCTTTATAAGCCTTCCTATTCCATTTCCACCACTAGCAATGTTCAACATTTAAATACAATACCCCAACATGTAGTTTGTGTTATATCATCCATAATTTCATGGAGGGAGAAATAATGTTCCATTTGGGTAATGCAGCTTGAGGGATTTGACCCATCAAATTTGGTTATGTCAACCTTTGGAAAACAATGCCATGAATTGTGATGTTGAAAGTGTGGGAAATTATTATCCTAAACCATGGTTATTTCAGGGGTAGTAAATTCATCTTTGGTTGGATCAACATTTTCTATTGACATATCAGTATTTAAGAATCTAGTTAACACATCCAAGATTTTGGTTTGTTTTTCCACTATTTCATTTATATCATGGTGTGAAGCCTTAATGTTAGTAATCGTTCTATTCAATATATCTTGGTAGCGATCATGTTGGTGCTATTGTTGATTCCCCAAATTGGCCATGTTGTGGGTCTGAACCATGAGACCACCAATGTTTTTTGGAGATGTTATTTTCCAATTATCTGAGTATGATAAATGGATTGAAAAGATTCAATTCATACATACCCTGGCTTGAATTTGAAGAAACCAACCATATATCTAAATTCCTCTTGAAAAATAATCAATTAAAAAAAAAGGTCGAAAATAGAGTTTGGGAAGTGGAGATATCGTTGTTGGCATGTTTACAGGAAGAATGTGCTTGTCATTGATGGCAAGGACAACAACGGACCAAACCTCGAAAGAGCAGAAGATGAAAAAGCTCAGAAGAGTGTAATATACCAGATATAAAAAGTAGGAAGAACAAAAATAAAATGCTAGAAATGGCAGAATAACAACAATATAACCAGCATAATCTCCACAATAACACATAAATGATATAAGAACAACAACATAAATAGCACTTTGATTCAGAAAGCAATGTTCACGGGCCTCTTTGAGGGGGCAACCTCTAGTCGAGCAATGCTCTATTACAATAATCTCCAAGCTAGGGTTTTCATACCCTTGACCCTTATTTATACTAAATATGTCTATCAAGAGAAGCATCTAGAGGAAGATCCTTCTAGAAGCGAAAGCTTCTATTAGGTCTTTTTACATCCGCCTTATTCTATTTTATTGAAAGGCCTTATTCATATTGACCTTTATTACATCCGAATATATTGCTCTACCTATGTGCGGGTTAGGACCCTAGCATGTACGCCCCATTGAAAACAACCTTGTCCTTAAGGCTTTAGATGTGAAAACTACTGCAGAATGGTAGTTGGTTCCCAAGTGGCATCTGCTAGAGTTGTATCTTTCCACTGGACTAGCACTTCCTTGATGGTTCTCTGATGCATGTGATGCTAACACTAGTCCAAAACTGCTTCTGGTTGTAGCCAAATGGATCCTTCTTTAGCTAACTCAGGAAGGTTGGTTTGAATTTGGCACCTAATTCCAATCACCTTCTTTAAGCATGAAACATGAAAAAAAGGATGTAGCTTCGAATGACTGGGCAGAGCTAACTGATAGGCGACTTGTCCCACACGCTTGAGAACTATATAAGGACCATGAAATTTCAGTGCTAGCTTCTGACAATGCTCAACCTTAAGGGAAGTTTGCTTGTATGGTTGCAGTCACAGAAACACATGATCCCCTTCTGCAAATTGACGTTCAGAGAGACCTTGATCTGCTTGTTTATTCATGCGATTCTGTGCCATGACCAAGTTCTCTTTGAGGGTATGAAGAATGTCCTCTCGAACTATAAGTGTTTGGTCAACCGCTTGGACCTTCGAGGTACTCGGTAAGTATGAGAGAACTAAAGGTGGCTTCTGTCCATATACCGCTTCAAAAGGAGTCATGCGTGTAGTTGTATGGTAGGAAGTGTTGTACCACCATTCAACTAGGGGTAACCATTGAGCCCACTGATTTTGCTTTTCAGAGGCAAAACACCTCAGATATGTTT
>JASDQU010197542.1:7856-21658 GCA_032191745.1 Picea mariana | reverse complement strand
GCATCAGAATCATCCGTTTCAGCAAATAAAGCAACGTAGACACAAATAGCCTAAAATCTCGTGAGTCAAAATTCGAGGGCTCATCAATATCATCACTAGCAATAAATAATTTGAGATCTTGATTTGAAGATTTTTCTGCATAATGACCTAAATGTGTTCTAGGTTTATTCCTAGCCTCATAACTTTTCTTCTTATGACAGTCTTTAACCATATGTCCAGGTCAACCACAATAAAAACAACTCTTAGACTCATTCCTGTCAGATTGCATACATTGATTTGGAGATTGTCTTCTCTGCGATGATTTGCCTCTCTGCCATGAACCGCCTCTCTGCCATGAACTACCTCCTCTGCCTCTTACTCCTGATCTCCTTCTCGCAAATCTATTATTCGACCACAGTGTCAAATATTTACTTGGAGGCTTCAGATTCCTATGCCTCTCTTCCTCTTGCAGCAAAATACCTGTCAGTTCTTCAAACATAGGAGGTTTCTCCCTTGATGTGAGACCTGTTATGAACATATGATAATCTCCTAGCATACCATTTAAGGTAATAGTGACCAGATCAGTGTTGGAAATAGTTTCCCCTATATTTACTAGCTTGTCTTTCACCTCTTTAATACGACCCAAAAATGAACTAACAGATTCATTTCCATCCATCTTAATGCCTAGCAATTTAGTTTTCAGGAAAAAAATGTGATTTGTGTTGCTAGTTTCATACAATGCTTTAAGAGTTGTCCATGTTGTAGCAGAAGTTGTAGCTTCTTTAATATGTGGAATTATACTATCTTTAACAGACATGCGCAACAATACATTTTCCTTGTTTTCGCGCTTCTCCCAGTCTTGTATCTGTGTTGTTGTCGCACCTACTGTTGCATCAGGTTTCAGTTCAGTTCAGTTCCCTTCACAATGTTCCAGACACCATAGCCTTCTATGAGTGTTTGCATCTTGAATTTCCAGTTAATGAAGTTCGAGCCATCTAACTTGTTGGCTTTGTTGAGGTAGGTCTCTGCCAGCGGATTCGCCAACGCTGTAATTTAGTCTCTACAAGTGAATCACCAAGGATATGCAACTTTTTGTTGCTTTGCCTTCGGATACCACCGATCCGACTCAATCTCGACTCTCATATTTCTTAAGAGAAAACCTTAAAAACCCTTAACACCACTTTATTATATAAAAATAATATATAAATTTCACATGCATCCACTTGAAATACACATGCATAAACTTATAACTCCCTCTTCACCTTTTTATATAAAAGATTTCCACACAAAAAAAACTTATACCTCACTCACAAAAGAAAAGTTTAAACCTTACAAAGAATCCACTTTTTGAAAAAAAACTTTCACGATTCTAAAATATATATCCCCTTTCTCATTTGCATGCATTTCACAAGTGGTGGCACTCTTTTTCAAAACTCACGCAATCCTCAAAAAACCATGCATGCCAAGAAACTCACACTTTACCAAATAAATGACGTTGAAGCTTCTTGGAGGAATGATTAGGTGCGCTAGCGCACTAGATAAATTGCAGGGTGAGAGTTAGGCAGAGCAGTGAGCACTCTCTACGTGTAGAAGGGGGAGTATCGGCGCAGTAGCACTCTTAAAAGCATTCGCGCTCTCTACGTGTAGAAGGGGGAGTGTCGGCGCAACATCGCTCTTAAAAGCATTCAATGTGAGTGCTGAGGATAAAAAAATTCAATTTTATAAGTGTGAGAGCGTCGGCGCTCTCTACCACTGTATAGAGGGGCACTCTCAAAAAACAAATTCGATATTTTGTTCTTGAATCTCGCCTCGGAGAGAGATGGATCTCCAACCAGCTCTGATACCAAGATAAAATATGTGAAACAAATACACGGTGAGGCTACGCTCACTTCTCTGTTGTTCAATGAAGACGGATTACATCCTTATATAGGAAAAGACTCTACCGAGTCTGTTACATGCAAACCAAAGACAACTAGACTATTAACTATGAACTGACTCTTAACACGCCTACAACTGACTCTCACAACTGAAGCTCATAACTGGTGCTTACAACTGGCGCTTAAAATTGGCGCTTACTCCATTATTTCCAAGTCTAAGTTTAGTGAATTTTAGTGGAAATCCAATAATGAATGGTTGGATCTGCAGATTTGAGTGGCTAAGTTTAGGGTTTAGGATTTGGACTGAATCCATTTATACATTCAGAAATGCAATTTAAACAACAGAAAATAGTAATTTTTTTCAAATTTACATGACCAATTCTAACCAAAAAACTTAAAAAGTAGACCGTTTAGCCAACCCTTAATTTACAGGAGCTGATTTATGTTATATGTTACAAGACAAGTACCTCGTTCTCCAAAGGCACATCCAAGTACCGTGGAGTTACTAGGTTTGTCTCAACAACGATAGATCACCTCTAAGTATAGAACAGAATAGAATATTGTTAGTTCATTGAGAACTGGTACATAATAAAAACTTGTACCAGAATATAGAACAAAATAGAAAATTGTTAGTTCATTGAGAGCATTTTTAAACTGATAGGACGTGTATTGTTCTGTACTTGAAATGGTCCGGCGGAAAATGGCAAGCACGAATAGGAAAAGGCGGCGTCTACAACAGAGATATCTATTTCGGAAAATACAGTAAGTCTTTTTTATATCTATATCCTGATCATCTAGAAATGGTCCAGCAAATGAGCTGTATGGGTTTTTGGCTTTCACAGGTTCGGAAGAAGAGGCAGCTCGAGCTTATGATATCGGAAACATTAAATACAAGTGCAGGGACGTTGTGACAAATTTCGATATTAACATATATGACATTGATAAGATCCTCTCTGCAGAATGTCTTTCCATTGGAAAACATCAAGATTTTCTGAAACAAAGAGAAACTTCTGTCGTACTATACAATCCACAATGTGATAGCAGGAGGATTTCCAACACGATTGCCTCCTCGGCAGTGTCTGATCAGCAGGAAATTGCCTCGGTAGTGCCTGATCAGCAGGAAATTGAAACTTCTATCGTACTATACAATCCACAATTGCATAGTACGATTTCCAACATGATTGCCTCGCTTGTGACTGATCAGCAGGAAATCTGGAAATTGAAACTCGAGACCAATAACATTTAGTGTTAAAAGCCAATAACATTTTATTATGGTCCAAGAGTTTTAGCCTTTTATTATATAATTATGTTTAGAACGTACCCAAACTATGGTTAACTTGGGGTCTCTCTTTAGGGAAGATGCGCTTGATACATGGACTCTAACCAGTGATAATGAAGATGGTCCACATAAAATGTGCATCTTTGTATCATCTTTTGTATTATATGAGATTGTTCATCAATGGGTTTTTTTTTTAAGATGAATGGGTTGAAATCCCATAGTATCAAACATTATATAGAAACTATGGAGGGATTAGTCTTAGTCCTACTCAAGAATTTTCCATGCTACTTACTAAGAAAATACAATAGCTTCATGATGCCTACGGTTTCCCTTGGTATAAAGAAGAGTCATGGTGGGAGATGAGGCCATATTTGGGGAATATTGAAGAAACTTATAACAACATTCTGGAAGATGCTATGATTTTAGAGTTGTATGATAAGTACCATGAGAATGATAAAGACATTGATGTTGTGCTTCATTGTATGGAAGAAGTGAATGTGTATATTTCTCATGATACCCCAAAGAATTTCTCATTGACTTCATACACTACTTTATCATTAGATACTTGGTTGGTTGGATGGATGAGTCTGAAAAGAAGGCCACCTTTAGGAAAGGGTATGTAATGATGAAAATTGTTGCATATTATAGAGTTGGGGGTATTAGAATCCATGGGTAATTCCGTTGGAAAGTGTCAAACATAGTAAAATGACCTAAGGGGATAGGACTAGGGATTTATATGAAAAAGGCCTCTTCCACTACTTCATTTGCCATGTCCCTGTATGCATCGAAATTTGACATGGTTAGACTAGGAACATGCCTTGATGGTATGGGAGAGTTTCAAGACTCAAGGATGTATGATTTCCCCACATAATCTTTGAGATCGGCCACATTTGCATCACCCTCTCATTGTCATCATTATGTTGGGTATATGTTATATTCTTTGCATGTGTTTGTGTGGGTGCGTCAGGTTCGACAACTGTGTCTACAATCCCTCTAGTAGAGTTCTTTGTGTTTGTGTGTGTCGGGTTCAACAACTATGTCTACGATCCCCCATGGTTACACACAGCATTCGAAACCGGGCGGGAGGCCAATAGGGTTCACGGGAGCGCCCCCATAAAATATTTTTGGACGGTTTTTGCTATCTTTAGCGTGTTTCTAAATTAATCCTGGATTAAGGGATTAGGGTTTTGGTATCTATGGAATACCTAAAAACATTGTATATATATTGTATGGTGAATGGTGAAATTTGATATAATGAATATAAGAAAGGTTTTCTCGGTTGAGGGTTGCGGGTATAAATCTATGTGTATTATGTGAATGAGCCATTGATTAATCTATGTTTTGCTTAAGAATCTATATGCATTTCTTTACTTCGGAGGTTTAAAACTTACACATTCATCATTCCCTTCTACAGAATCCTTGTTGGAACTATCTTGAAACTTGACATGGAGCATCTTTGTCAGAACTCTCTTGAAATGTTATGGCACTTCCAATACACCCATCACCAATGTCATCTTGCATCGACCTCGCACACTAAGCACTGAATGGGGCCAACGTTGAAATTTCTTTAAACTGTGCATGTATGCGTCGAAATTCGACAAGGTTAGACTAGACACATGCCTTGATGGTATGGGAGGGTTTCAAGACTCAAGGATGACTCATGTCCCCACATAAGATTTGAGATCATCCGTGTTTGCATCAACGTTCATAATGGATGTCTCATTGTCAGAATTCGTCATTTACATATGTATAATCTTTGTTGGAACTCTCTTGAAATTTCATGGAACCTCCAAATCATCCACCACAAATGTCATGCATCCACCCCACATAGTGAGCAATGAATGTGGCCAACGTTGAAATTTCTTCAATATGTTCCTGTATGTGTCAAAATATGACATGGTTAGACTAGACACATGCCTTGAAAGTATGGGAGGGTCTCAAGACTCAAGGATGTATGATGTCCCCATATAATATTTGAAATCATCCACATTTGCATCAATGCTCATCATGCACATCTCATTGCCATTGTTTGTCATTCCCTTCTATAGAATTGTCGTCGAAACTATCTTGAAATTTGACATAGAACTTCAAATACATCCATCCCAAATTTCTTCTACCGACTCGAGTAGTGAATGGGGCCAACATTGAAATATTTTCAATATGTGCCCGTTTGCATCGAAATTTGACATGGTTAGACTAGATATTTTCCTTGAAGGTATGGGAGGGTTTTGATACTTAAGGATGTTTGATGTCCTCACATAATATTTGGGATCATCCATGTTTGCATCAACGTTCAATATAATGGATGTCTCATTGTCATCATTCTTCATTTCCATCTATAGAATATTTTTTCGGAACTCTCTCGAAATATCATGGCACTTTCAATACACCCATCACAAATGTCATCTTGCACCGACCCGTGTATGCATCAAAATTTGACATGGTTGGACTAGACACATGCCTTGACAGTATGGGAGGGTTTAAAGACTCAAGGATGTATGATGTCCCCACATAATATTTGAGATCATCCACATTTGCATCAATGTTCATCATGTTGCACCTCTCATTGTCATCATTCGTCATTCCCTTCTATAGAATCGTTGTTGGAACTATCTTGAAATTTGACATGGAACTTCCCTTCTATAGAATTTTTGTTGGAACTATCTTGAAATTTGACATGTAACGGACTATCCATATTAAATTTCAGTGCATGTCAAATGTGAAAAGAGTATCCATGTCAAATTTCGGTGCATACAGAAAAATTTTGAAAAAATTTCAACGTTGGCCCCATTCATAGGTCATTGTTGCCAATCATGTACTCTAGTGCTAGTACAATGTATTTTAATAGTTGTTTCCTTTAAAATTTGATCGATCAGAAAATTAAAATGAAATGAGGACGAGATGAGATGATATATAGTGTTGAAATATTGTAAGTGAAAAGAGTATTCTAATTATTATTGATGTATTATTCATTAGATCAATCCCCTTTTGTGGATTGATCATGTCGGGTATTGTAAATGACCAAATCCCCTTTTGCGGATTGGTCAAACCCTAATTGTAATAGTCAAACCCAGAATATATTAAAAGTGGTTATAACAACCCAGAATAAGAAGTCGACCCTACCAGTGAAAAGACACCTTCATCTGCATGTGCCAGATTGTATAAATAAAGAGGCTAGTGCCTCATTTGGACACACACTCACTTGTTCATCAGAGCACAAGTTCGGAGCTGCAGTTGAAGAATAAAGAAGAGAGAGAGAGGTGCATTCTTGGGAGAGGAATTTCTGTATTTTTTTGAGTTATCTTTTGGCATTGTATTGACTATCTATATTAAGGAAGTTTTTGTTGGGTTTTCTCCCCCATCAGTGTTTCCTAGGATAAATGATGTGTCTCTTGTGATTGTGTATTTCTGAGTGATCCTATCTATGCTATGGTTATCTAGTGAAATGAAAAGAAACCTAATAATAGCTTAAACCTTAACATGGTATTAGAGCTAAGCTGAAGAGAGCATATCTCACAAGAGAAAGTGAAAAACCTCACTCTTGTCGTACATGAAAAATAGGGTTTTTTATTGAAGAAGTGTTTTAGCCCCAAAAACATATAAAAAAGTTTGCCCTTCCTCAAGGATCACTTTGGCATCCTCAGTGCAACTTTTCAGTGGCTATATCTCCTGGAATGTGAAACCCAAGTTTTGACAAAATACTAGAAGTACCCGAAAACTAGAGTACCAAAAGTACTAGAAAACCAGAAGCACGATTCAAGAAATTCGTTGATCAAGTTTGAAGGGGTAAAAATTGGTTTTTTATGAAATCTAACCACACCAAGCTACTTGCCTCACCCAAGCGCACCTCCTGGTATGTTCAAAATTCAATTTTTAGCATTTTCATTTTTTGGTCATTTTCCTAGCTCCAGGTAAAAGATGTCTGAAAGCACTAAGCTTGTTGACAAGCTAGAAGGTGTGGAAATTTTTGTTTCCTCGAAGTATAGGATTGGACTCATTCTGAAGAGAATGACCTAGAAATATTCATCAAAGAAGAAGTACTAGAACCCACCGATGTTGCAAAGAAAGCAAAGCACCAAAAGGATACAATTAGGGCTAAGAGAATCATTGTAGATTCTATCAAAGATCACTTGATTCCTCAAGTGTATTCAAAGAATACTCTAAAATAAATATTTGATTCCCTAACCAGATTATATGAAGGAAAGAATAGAAAGCTAAAGATGAATCTAAGAACTCAACTCAAGAATACAAGGATGCATAAAGGATAATTGATCCAGGAATATTTCTCCAGAATATCAGAATTCAAAGAACAGATAAAATCAATTGGAGATACCATAGATGAAGACAAACTTATAATGATGACCCTTAATGGTCTCACAATACCTTGGGATGCATTCATGCAAACTATTTGTGCTAGAACGGAGAAACTAAAATTTGATAGTCTTTGGGAAGAATGTATTCAAGAAGAAACAAGAGTAGCTAGCTGAGAAGCTTTACTATCAAGAGATGAATATCAAGCCCTAGCTACTCATACTAAAGGAGGAAGAAATAAGTCTTACTTCCATAAACAAACCCATAAAGAGTCTCACCCCCAAAACATATTCATACATAAAGAATCTCAACCTAAGAGGTTCCAGAAGAAAAGACAAAGAAAAGAAAGAGACTTCTCATCTTGCCAATGCTAACATTGTGACAAGATGGGACATATTGCAAGACATTGTCCAGATAGATGAGAAGAATACAAGAGGAAAAATAAAAGGCACCATTCCCATGCATTTAAATATGAACAGCCACCCGTAAAGATGATAAGAGAACGTTTTGAAGACTATGTCTTAATCTTGGCCCTCTCAGGATCAGTATCACCTATAGAGGACACTTGGCTCATTGATAGTGGTGCTTCCAGGCACATGACAGGTCAAAGAGATATTCTCTCTTGCCTTTTAGAAAAGAATTTTGTTCAGAAAGTTACACTTGGATATGATTATCAATACCCTATCAAGGGAGTGGGAGAATCAAACTACAAGCTTAATTCAGGGACTCCAATGAAGATGAAGGACATACTCTATGTATTAGGTTTGACAAAGAACCTACTCTCCATATCATCTTTAGAAAAGAAAAGCTTCAGAATTTCCTTTATAGATGGAGAAGTTCTTATGTGGGATAAGGGAAAAACCATGAAAGAAGCAATTGTCATTGGAATAGAAGAAGGTGGCTTGTATAAGCTAAAGGGTCACTCATACGTAGCCATGAACCATGGCATTGAGAATCCATGTGAACTTTGGCATAGAAGATTATCACACATCAACTACAAGTCATTATCATATGTATGCAAGGCATTCATAGGTCTACTAGAACTCAAGGTTGACCATGAAGGTGTGTGCAATGGGTGTACACAAGGGAAGAACATAAAGAACCCTTTTTTGAAGAGAGACAGTAAAGTAGGAGTCTTAGAATTCATCACTCAGATGTGTGTGGCTAAATTCCATCATCCTCCATCAGTGGGTATGTATACTATGTATCATTTATTTATGATTATTCTCGCAAGACCTGGGTTTACTTTTTGAAATCAAAAGATGAAGTGCTCAGTAAATTCAAGGAATTCAAAGCCTTGATAGAGAATCTTTCTGAAATAAAGATCAAGATACTTAGGTCAAATAATGGAGGAGAATACACCTCAAAGAGTTTGTAAACTATTGCAAAGATGTCAGGATTAAGAGGGAGCTCACCACTCCTTACAATATTCAA
The DNA here is from genome assembly GCA_032191745.1 of Picea mariana. Taxonomy (NCBI): domain Eukaryota; kingdom Viridiplantae; phylum Streptophyta; class Pinopsida; order Pinales; family Pinaceae; genus Picea; species Picea mariana. The sequence goes on along the minus strand of JASDQU010197542.1, from coordinate 12,778 downwards.
CAAAACAGTGTGGTAGAAAGAAAGAACAAAACTATAATGGAAGTAGTGAAGAACATGATCTATGATCAAGATATTCCAATGTGCTTATGGGAAGAAATAGAAAAAACATCAGTATATGTACAAAACCGATTATCCCATAGTTCACTTGGGTTCAATACCCCTGAAGAGATGCTCTTCGAAAAGAAGCCAGAAGTAAGCCATCTCAAAATAATTGGCTGCCAAGTATTTGTACATATTCCAAAAGAGAAGAGAAACAAGATAGACTCTTCAAGAAAGAAGGGAATATTTGTGGGATACTGTGAGGTCTCCAAGGCCTTCAGAGTTTATATACCAGGTCACCATCACATTGAGATCAGTAGGGATGTGACCTTTGATGAATATGCAACACTCAAGAAATCAAGAAGATGTGAGCTTGAATAAGTATATGAAGAGGAACCTTTAGCTCCCAGAATTGCAGAATCGGTGAGGGGGGTTCCTAGAGTTGCATAACCAGTGAAGGAAGTCATAGCTTCCTCTGATGAGGAAATTCTACAAGATCATGACATAGTAGAATTTCAAGAACCTCCTCAGATGACGATCTCCCATAAGAGAAATCATGCTTGGGATAGGGAGTTTATTCAAGATGGAGAGAAGTATGGTGTTCTCGAAGGAACCATGAGACATGTGAAGAGACCTAAGCCATTCTCCAATTATATGGATTTGATGTGTGATATCCTAGAGAAGGAGCCTATGTGCTTTGAAGAATCCATTCAGAAGAAAGAATGGGAAGATGCCATGACAGAAGAATACCAATCCATAGTAAAGAATAATGTACGGGAAATAGTTCCTAGACTGAAGAGTAAGGATGTGGTATCTTCCAAATGGATTTTCAAAATAAAACATGTTGTTGATGGAATTATTGAGAAGTATAAAGAAAGGTTTGTCACTCGTATCTTTTCTCAAAAGTAATGGATTGACTATGAAGAGACATTCGCTCCTATAGCCAGATACACTTCGATCAGATCATCATAGCCCTTCCAGCTAAGATGAAGTGGAAGCTACACTAGATGGACATAAAGACAGCTTTCCTAAATAGTGTCATCGAAGAGGAAGTGTATATAGAACAACCTCAACGATTTGAAGTTGAATACATGAAGATTCATGTCTGCAAGTTGAAAAAGGCTATGTACGGGTTGAAGCAAGCTCCTAGAGATTGGTATGGAAGGATAAACAGTTTTTTGATGAGCTTGGGCTTTACCAAGAGTAAATATGATTCTAACCTCTACTTCAAGTTTATGAATGACGAGCCGGTAATATTGTTGTTGTATGTGGATGACTTATTCTTAACTGGAGAAGAAAAGCTCATCATTGAATGTAAAAAGAATCTCACTGCAAAATTTGAGATGAAAGACCTCGGCCTAATGCATTATTTCTTAGGTCTTGAGGTATGACAGAGCCCAGAGAGAATCTTCCTTAACCAAGGGAAGTATGCAGTTGAAATCCTGAAGAGATTTGATATGTTGGAGTACAAGTCCATGAATACACCCATGAAAACAAAGTTGAAGCTTTTGCTCGACACTTCATTAGAATTGAGTGATGCCATGTCGTATAGACAAGTCATTGGATCGTTCATGTACCTCACAAACACCAGACCAAATATTTTTTTTTTCGTGAACACCTTGAGTCAGTTTCTGGTAGAACTGATACATGTTCACCTAGTTGCTAAAAAACATGTGATGAGGTACCTTATGGTTACATTAGATTGTGGTATCATCTATGATGGAGATCATGACTTTAGACTAAGTGGGTACACTGATTCAGAATGGGCTAGAAGTGTCTCTGACAGGAAGAGCACTTCAAGATGTTGTTTCAGTTTGGATTAGTCATGATCTCATGGAAGAGTAGGAATCAATAAAGCATTGCTCTCAGTACAACGGAAGAAGAATACATTACTGTGTGTTATGTGAGTTGTGAATCCATATGGCTTTGTAAGTTTTTGACTAGTCTATTCGACCTAGAGATGGAAGCAACCACGCTCCTATGTGATAAACAAAGCTCTATAAAGATGACAGAGAACATTGTGTTCCATGACAAGTCAAAACACATAGAGATCCGATATCATTACATATGTGACATGGTGCAGAGAGGAGCCATAAAGCTCCAATATGTTAGCACGAATGAATAGGTTGTTGATGTGTTGACCAAACCTCTATCTCATGTAAAGTTTGAGAACTTTCGAGATAAGCTTGGTATATTCCAAAAGGACCTCCCTCAAAAGGGGGAGTAGTGTTGTGTTCAGTTGCCAGCCTAGTGTTGTGATGCCAGCCTCGTGCTAATGATATTCCAGCTTGACTTTTGTGTTGAGTTTCCAGCCTAGTGTTGTGATGATAGCCTTGTGCTGATGATATTCCATCTTAATTGTTGTGTTGAAATTCCATCTTAATTGTTGAATGGTGTTTCCAGCGTAATTGTTGCGTTGAGATTCCATCTTAATTGTTGTGCGGTGTTTCCACCTTAATTGTTGTGTTGATATTCCAGCTTAATTGTTGTGTAGTGTTTCCATCTTAATTGTTGTGTTGAGATTTCGGCTTAATTGTTGAGTGGTGTTTCCAACTTAATTATTGTGTTGATATTACAGCTTAATTGTTGTGTGGTGTTGCAAGCTTAATTGTTTTGTTGTGATTCTAGCTTAATTGTTGTGTGGTGTTGCCAGCTTAATTGTTGTGATGATGTGCGATCCTCGTGCTCTTATGATGATGTATTAGTTTCATACTAATCCATGGTTATGTAGATGATGATATCATTCCAGCTCTCCGTTGTGAATGACGATGTGGATGATGAGAAAAACTTCCAATGATTTATAGATATGCCAGTCAGTGTTCCAAGATGTTGTTGATGATGTTGTCCTCTCTCTCACCTAATGTTGTTGATTATGTTGTCTTCTCTCTCACCAGATGTTGTTGTAGAATACCCTTCTTGTTAACGGGGGTTGTTGAAATATTGTAACTGCAAAGAGTATTCTAATTATTATTGATGTATTATTCATTAGATCAATCCCCCTTTAAGGATTGATCATGTCGGATATTGTAAATGACCAAATTCCCTTTTGTGGATTGGTCAAGCCCTAATTGTAATAGGAAGAATAAGAAGTCGACCCAAGAATATATTAAAGGTGGTTATAACCACCCAGAATAAGAAGTCAGCCATGCCAGTGAAAATACACCTTCGTCCACACATGCCAGATTGTATAAATAAAGAGGTTAGCACCTCATTTGGACAAACACTGACTTGTTCATCAGAGCACAACTTCAGAGCTACAATTGGAAAAGAAAAAAGAGAGAGAGAGAGAGAGGCGCATTCTTGGGAGAGGACTTTATGTATTTGTTTGCGTTATCTCTTGGCATTGTATTGGCTATATATATTAAGGAAGTTTTTCATGGGTTTTCTCCCCCATGAGGGTTTCCCAGGATAAATGATGTGTCTCTTTTCATTGTGTATTTCTCAGTGATCTTATCTATGCTATGGTTATATAGTGAAATGAAAAGAAACCTAATAATATCTTAAACCTTAACATATAGAGTGGTTTTGTGAGTGATATTTAAGTATAAATATGAATGAATGAACTTCTCTTGGTTTCGAGAATAATTTATTCTCTACTAAATTTAGGCTCATATTGTTAGAATGTAATGGATGTGCTCATTTAACCATAGACAATATCACTATTGTCACCCAACCATAGGTCGAAGCCACTCCCGGAGACCTTAACCTTGACAAAGAATCATTCTAGAAGAAAACCCTAGGCTAGATAGCCAAACAAGATAGTGCACCTCTCTTCAAGGATAGCACACCAAACAAGAGTAACAAGAGCTGATCAGAGATTCAAAATCATAACCAAGAGATATTCCAAGCCAAAACCAAAATTTGCTAGCTGCAGCCATTGCAACAATAGATCTCCTCCAAACTTGCGCACAAACTTGCCAACTGCAATGTGCACAAGTGTTTCTTCTACAATTCTAAGAATACTAGCTAGAATGAATATTGGCCTCCAATATTTATACTAATTCTGGCAGACTGTCTCGACCAACTTCTCATTCTGGGTAGTAATTCTTTAGTATATAATGTTTCCTTTCGCCGACTTCTTCTCTTGGAGGATAATAACCTAATACAAGTCATTCTCTTCAGCTCACTTGTCTTCTAGGGTTATTAACCAACTAATTATGGTTTCTTATTGCTTCTGAGAATATTCTATTCTTGTCAGGTTTACACATGGAGGTAAATACCTCCCACAGCTATCATAATATCAACACTCCCTCCTAGATAGGGAGGTATTGAAGGTAATGGTCTTGAGAAGAAACATACCATTCACCTGGTAACATCAACATAGTCATATAGACTATCTTATGATTAGATCATGAGCACCATCATCACTATCAGTGTCATCAATTGCATCATCTCTCGAAACCATACTCCATCTGAGTAATTATACATGATGTTGGATAAGTCACTCACTCCATAGAGTGACACAAGATCCATTATTCTAATACAGACATATGTCCTAGAAGAATAAATGTCCTGGACCATTTTCGGTGTAGGAAATCTTTGTCCATTGACCATCCATCTAGTTGATAATCATTTTCAACACTACTGATAGTCTTCAAGGAAATAATAACAATGTCATTCAATAGAACACAATTGTGTCTATCCATAGTAGTACACAACTACAATACAGTGGTACACTACCACACTAAGTAGCACACAGATACTTGATCAGTGACATATAGTCACAATCGGTGGAACACATCCACCACATTAGTATACATCTACTGTCTGCAGACACATGGTATCCATAAAAATCATATCATCAACCTGCACAAAAAACATTGTTATGATATAAAATGAATCATCTGGGCCATTCTTCCACTCACATCTATGAGATATGGAAG
>JASDQU010197539.1:3168-19413 GCA_032191745.1 Picea mariana | reverse complement strand
ATATATTTATCACAATAATCACTTAGACCTAGATTTTATATTCCTAGGCTAGGCGACGTTTTATTAGGGAAAGTGTTTTAAATCTTTCTCATCACATTATTAGTTCTAAGGCCATCTAGGTTTATTCCTTTATTAGTTAACAACGCGGCATGCCCTTCAGGATGCACTAGGTTCTCCAAGGGTGCGACTCGCCTCATTCTATTTACGTTGCGCGATGTGTCCTCTAGGATGCGCTACGTGCTCCAACTGTTCCACTTGCCTCTTTCTATTTTTCTTGCACGATGTGCGCTTCAGGACACACTATGTGCTCCAAGGGTTGAACTCACCTCTTGACTGACTTGGTAGACATCAAAAACCCCTGGAGTCAATACTCCGCTGAGTCAATACTCTGTCGGGTGATCTTGTGGGAGACTAAGGGCCTGTAAGGAATAAGGCCCTTGCCTTATTGCGTGCCCCTTAGAATCATTGTGAGAGACTGTCGCAGTCTTCCCTCACAACATCGTGGGTCTTCTCGAACTAGGTAGTCGTTAACCTACAGTTCAAACCACGACAGGAGTGCTAGTAGGTTGTGGCAGGGCTGTTGTCGACACCTCTTCCTCAACATCTCTGGTTATCGTGCATGACCCCTCTACTTCACATGTGAATCTGGTCAGCAAGCTATCGTCTACCTGCATACTCAACGAATCATGTCAAAAATAATATCCATAATCATATCATCTAATCAGATGCATAAGTTTCATATATACAACAATCAAACCCCTAATAGTCCACTCCCTGACTCGATATAAAGTCCAAGGGGTTTCATCGATGCCTCTGCATCCTCGAGGTACAAAATCTTGCACACTCAGGAAAAGTAAGTCAATAACACCTGTCTATGTCAATACAACAAAACAAAATGTCACCAATCCAAAACGCCTCATAATCATAATCAAATGCCCAATAGTATAATAATTCAGATCACTTTCAAGAAAGTGTCCTCAAAGAATAAGTTTTCTCAGTGCTCCCAAGAGAGTGATGTTACATACACCTCTTCTTGGTCTCAACTTTGTCCTGAAGTTTCATAGTATATAAGTGTCGCAATAATGTGTATCACTGTATCATAAGTCTATTTATCAAACAAAAATGGAAATTGTTGGTGCATATCATATGCGTCCTCCAAGGTCATCGAGTGTGAACTATAGTTGTCCCACTGGACCTTGACCTCATCTACTGTTCAACACCGTAGCTGTCAAATGCGATGATCTAGGATCAGGATCTACTTAGCTATGAGCACACCCTCATTCGACAGTCGCTAGGTGCTCAAGTCAAAACATGTGTAGGATCAGTAATCATAATGAGAGACGTGAAATACATCGTGCATACACCTCAAGATTCAGGAAAGGCTAGTCAATAGGCCACGGGCCTCTCCTTTCCAAAATCTTATAGGTTACCACGAACCTAGGAGATAGTTTATCCCCTTCTCCCAACTTGATTGAACTCTTATGCGGTTTCAGCCCCAACAATACTTGATTGCCACATCGTAACTACGGTCGACACAACACACATCGACATAACTCTTCTCTCGATCCTGCGCTTCCTTGATCCTTTGTCTTATAGTTTTCATTTAATATTCCATTTCTTGGATTGCTTCCATTCCCACCAGGAACCTATCCTCGAGTCAATCCCAGCTAAAAGGTGTCTGACACGGTCGCCCATAAAGAAACTCGAAGGGCTCCATATTAATGGTTCTTTGGTAATTGTGGTTATAATTGAATTCTACCAGTGGAAAGAATTCTTCCCAATGCTTCTATTGGTCCATCGCGTATATGCGTAACATGTCTTCCAAGGTCTAGTTCGTTTGTTCTATATTCCCATCAGTCTCCGGGTGATACATAGTACTAAAGTTAAGTTGGGTTCCCAAGGCCTCTTGGAAACTAGTCCAAAATCGTCCAGTAAACATTGATCCTCGATCGCATATAATCCTCTTAGTTACGCCATGCAGCCTCATAATCTCACTGATGAAAAATCTAGCTATGTTAGGTGCCTGATACGTCGCACACATGGGAATAAAATAAGTAGTCTTCATCAGAGTGTCGACTACCACAAAATTGAGTCGTGTCTCCATGCCGTCAGTGGTAATCCAACGATGAAATCCATCGAAATGACCTCCCATTTTGATTCTGGAATAACGTGTGGCTGTAGTAATCCTGTTGGATATCTATGTTCAGCCTTTACTTACTGACATTCTAGACATCTGGCCACATAGTTGACTATGTCTGCCTTCATTCCTTTCTACAAGAATAATGGTTTAGGGTCCGCCCTCATCTTCATGACTCTCAGGTAAGCCATGTACACTATTCTGTGAGCCTCGTTTAGGATTAAACTCCTCAAATCGTCATTCGTGGTATGCACATCCGATTTTTAAACCTCAATAATTTATCATTGTCAAATGTAAATCCTTCAAATCTTGGTACCATCATTGTGTTTTTTCCGGTAAAATCCTAGACCTCTTTGTACCAGTGATTGTCTTGCTATAAAGTTAGAATATTTTCCTGTAGTTTGGTCTGAAGAGGCAACACAAAAAATATGTGTGGTCTCTGACTCAATGCATCTTCCACTCGGTTCACTATTCCTTTTATGTAATAAATCTTGAAATCTTACTCGCTAAGCAGTTCCGACCAACGACATTGTCGTGTGTTCAGGTCGCTTTGCATAAAGATGTGCTATAGTCCATAGTGGTCTGTCTTTAGTTCAAGTTTTCGTCCAACAAGGTATTCTCTCCAAACCTTCAAGGCATATAAAATGGCTAAAAACTCCAAATCATGCATCACATAGTTCTCCTCATGCCTTCTCAGTTTCCTCAAGATGTAAGTGATCACTCGACCATCTTGCATAAAGACTCCACCTAAGCCTTCCTTGGATGCGTCAGTGCATACCAAGAAGTCCGCGTTCATGTAAAGGACCTTTACTATCGGTGTTGTTGTCAACATCTCCGTGAGCTTCTGAATGCTTTCACGCATTTCTCGGTCCAAACAAACTTCTTGTTCTTTTTTTATCAATTTCATGACCAAATTTTCTATCTTCGAAAATCTCTTGGTGAACCGTCGATAGTATCCTTCTAAACCCATGAAGCTATGCACTTCCGGGACATTTTTCGGCACAGGCCATTCCATAATAGCCTCGACCTTTGCTGGATCTATGGTGATAACTTCGCCAGAGATGACATGCCCTAAGTAGTGAATCTTCGATTGGTAGAACGAGCATTTGGACAATTTCCCATACAATTTTAGGTCTCGCGAACACTGTAGTACCAAGCGCAAGTTCTCATCATCCTCCTCTATCATCCAAGAGTAAATCCAAATATCGACAATGAATAATTGGATGAACTTGTCAAAGTGCTCGTGAAATTTTCCGTTCATCAAACTCATAAATACCCCTGGGGCGTTTATCAATCAAAATGGTAAAATAAAAAAGTTGTAAAGTCCAAAACTCACCCTAAAGGTGGTCTTAAAGACGTCATCCTCTTGATCCATAACTAGTGATACCTTGATCACAAATCGATCTTCGAAAACACCGTCCCACCCTTCATCTGATCGAATAGATCATTGATCCTCATCAACAGATATTGATTCTTGATCGTTTCCTTTTTTAATTGATGGTAGTCAATGTACAGTCTCCATGACCCATCCTTCTTTTTTATAAAATAGCAGGTGCACCCCACGGTGACACAATTAGACATATATGTCCCAAGTCCAACAACTCCTTTAGTTTCATTCTCAACTCCTATAACTCTAGGGTCGACATCCGATAAGTCGTTCTTATTATCGGTTCAGTCCCAGATTTCATGTCTATGGTAAACTCCAATTCCCTATCCGGCGACATCCCAGGTAACTCCTCCGAAAAGATGTCTGCAAACTCTCTCATCACCGGAAGGTGTTCTAGACCTTCCGCTACTCCCTTCTCGCTCAACACAAGGATCACATAAATCTTACATCCCTTGCGCACGCCCTTCTGTAGCTGCAAGGAAGAGATTAACCTCAGGGAAACTCCCTGGTCCCGTCCTACAATCACATGTCTGTGTCCCTCATTATCGAACAAGATCAATTGTTTCATCTTATCGTTGAGTATCGCCTCATGCAATTCCAACCAGTCCATACTGATCATGACATCATAAGATCCTAAGATCATGATGTATAGGTTGGCCCTAGTGAAAAACTCCCCCAGGTTAAGGGTACAACCAGTAACCTTTCCTCCAACCTTCTGTTTGGCTCTCGAAGCCATCTCTACAAGATAAACTCACACTGTTTTCCTGTCTTTACCTTAATCCTTTTTTATCGCTACACCAGAGATGAAACTCTCCGTAGCACTGGGATCTATCAAATACTAAGGGTCTGGTCCACGATAGTACATGATGTCTTGAGCATCGTCGACTAGTGCTTTGCCTGGCAGTTATTCACCACTCCATGAATCCGATGGGCCTTGCCCAAAACTCCCACAGTAGTTGGTTCGATTGATCCAGATCCTCCCACCCTTTCCTATAGGCAGTAATTCTAGTAACATGGCTCCCCACAGTCCAACACACTTTCTTCAGTAAAGTATTCCTGGTACCTGAAGTAGAAGCTGAATTCTAAAAATAAGGCCAAACTTGAACTTATTGACCTTAAGTTTCTGGGTAATTTTGTGTGGAGCATACTGAAGCATCTCCGAAATGGGCCTCGTACTCAGGCACCATGCGACTGCCTTATCACAAGGCATCGAAATCGTTGAGTTGACGCTCAACGAATTCTTCAGAAAGATACCTCTTCTGGAACCATTCCGAAAACAGTTCCCATGACACATCGTCGACGACCATGTTCAAATGTGGCAGGAGCATCTTCAACCATAGAAGAGTGCTCCCTTTCAGTTGAAAGACCACCATGCGAACCGTCATGCTGGAGGTCATAATCAAGAAGTGTGAAGCACAATGCCTTGCTCTACAACCATGCCTCGATGACAAAGCCGTCTGCGAAACTCATGGACTCGACATTTCAACTCTCTCAGATTCTCGGTGGATGCTAATGGTACTAGCTAGGGCGTGTTATGGACCCTCAGGGGTACAAGTGCCCCGACCTCATCTCAGTACTGATGGTGAGTCAAGGCCCTTTGACATTACCTGGAAGTGCCTTGTCAGAGCATCATCATCCCTTACAACAAGCGAATCCATCTCAAGGACTTACTCTTCCCCTTGGGGGCTCAACTTCGAGGGTGAGGGAACTTTTGGAGGCATCGCTCCTCCTTCCATGGCACCATGTTGCGAACCTTTGAAGCATCCTCTAAATGCGATCGCCACATGGACATGTTAAGGTTTTTAATTAACACAAGGGTTAATGCTGACGGGTTTACTACTGTGGATCACCAGGCTCTCCACTGTAGTAAACCCNATAAAGTGCAATATTTTTTTTTGTGTAGGGAGAGAGGCAATGATAACAAATAGTTGAACGACACAACCCGATGATGAACACACGCATGCAGATCAGAAAACAAACAACAACGAATCAATGCACTAGTAGTATGAGGAATGGGGCAAAGCACATGCATAGATCAAATATAGCAATGACTACCCACCCAACACAACCACGAAAATTCATAGAAGCTAAGGGACAACATCCCCTACCCAACACAATGGCCTCGACAACCGATTGATTAGAACCTTGATGGCATGCAACCCTATGCATGAAGGTTTCCCACCCTAAGCATGAACACCAACTAGAACTAACAAACGCTCACAACAGGTAGTACATACTTCGGCCAAGTTATCCTTTGCCTCTATCCATTAGGGTGCACAATGATCCCCTCATCAGGAATCATTCCATCCCCAGGTGATAGGCGCGACAAAAAATGTGCCGCAATAACAAAATGGACCCTCAATACCTGCTAAAAACAATGCGCTAGCAGATCAAGTACTATCTAAACACTTGACTAATAACCCTGTCACCCCACGACATGTCAGGAAGATGACTAGGACATTCAAGAAACACCCAATTACTTGCGCAACAAATCAATCGCACTCCTTAATTAAAATTATTATGGTACACACCTTTTAAAGGAAAAATTTTGCAATAAAGGGTAGTGGCAATATCATTGATAAAGGTTAATACCAAATAATGGTTAACATGCTATTTTACAATTATTTTAAAGTATACAGAGAAAGGTTAACATATCGATATAAAAATAAAATTAACGTTGAGAAAGGTTAAATAGATATCGTACAACCATATCTAAAGGTCACCCAGTAAATTTAGCAAAAAGTCAATGGTTAATAAGTAACCAATAAAAATTAGAAAAAGGATAAGGTTAAAGGTATCGTTGTACAAGTTTATAAATTATGGAAATAAAAGCGGTCACAAGCACAGGTGGTCATATGAACAATTAATAGACATGAAGACATATAATGATGAGGCAATTAAAGCGGACTACCCTCATTGTTGTCGATTAATTGTTCAAATGTAGGCACATTAAATGGGGTATCACAATCTATTAATGTTGTTGCATGTAGCTACTACATGGCTGTGGATACGCTGCTATCATCTGCTAAGCCTGAATAGTTGGCATAAATAGTACGTCTCTGAAAGAATTAAATACTAAAATCCCGGGTAATTTAACCATCACTAGCTGATAAATGAATGTCATTGTCCAATAAAGGTAACTATCAACGCTTTATCCTTATATATATTTATACATTTCAATAAATTCAAGTAACCATTTAAAAGTAATATATAAGAACAAAGTAACATAACATGAATACCGAAAGCTAAAAAATTTCTTCTTTGATTCCATACTAACTAAATACATACATATGTATGAATTATCATATCTAATAATACTAGCAACAACCACTTTGTAAAAGTGGTTGATATACGTCGATCGACGTCATTTTTCACCTTTCCAAACTAATGACTTTGATCGACGTATATCAACCACTTTTTTAAAGTGGTTGTTGCTAGTTGACGCCCGACATGCCTTGGGGCTACCATTAATATATTAATACAAATATATTAATGTATAAATTAATTTAAAATACATTAAAACAAAACATTAATGTATTTCATTAATACATTATAATCATATATTATATTTATGTAATAATTAAATAATGCATTAATTATACATTAATAGATTAATTTATACAATAATTAATATGTTTGTATAATGTATAAATTGTAAGACAAGAATATATAAAAATAAGCGTGGTTTGCCTTTATTAAATGATATGATACATTGATATATACATTGATGTGACCTTTGGATTCAACTTCCAAGGTCTCTTGGACTCCCTATGATCGTTACATGAACTTGACTGTTCATTTTCCATAAATTTCGTAACCCTAATGTATTACGTTTCCAACATTCCCCTCCTTAATCCAAAGGGGTGTATATGATTCCAAGTTGAGAGTTGACGTCTTATACTAAATGGTGGTTTAAGGTTGACCACAAACTCATCTGGTGGTTTTAGGATGACCACAAACCAATCTAGTGGTTTCGGGATGACCACAAACCAAATGTCTAGCAGAAGCCGATGTCTTCTACTAAATGGCATGGTTTCAAGTTGACCATAAACTAACAAGAGCTCAAAGCTCAAAAATATGAAAATACAACAAGCAGAACTTCATGTCTTCTGCTCAATTGGTGGTTTTAAGATGACCATAAACCATATCAAAAACAATATCATTTGTTCACAGGCTCTAAATCAAACTTGGAACCTGACTCAAAATCAATCTTGGAACCTGACTCAACTAGATTTCCCCCTTGTCAGGGACAATTGGTTCCAATTCTCTTGACCGTCATTCACAAATATGGCCAAGAAGAGATCCAACACATCGAACCGTCTTCCGACGGAGTCTGAAGACTTGATCTTCAACTCAGAAGACTACATCAACTGGGCCCTGATCATACCCTAAATCATCAGATCTTGAAAAACATTCATGTCCATCAACTGTAGAAATATTTCCAATCAAGTACGATTGTACTTGTGTATAAATTCGACAATAAGACTGCTCCAATAATTTGGCTTCCAAACGCTAACGCCAATTCCCTAACCATTCAAAATGAATTTGTTTCCTCTTGCGCTTGTGACACCTTACTGAGGGATGATTTGTCTTCCCACAAAATTTACATGGGTGAAGATTAAAACATCTTGACTTATCATGGCCAAACCGGTGACAGTGTTTGCACTGTATGGGTTCTTTATCCGACCGATTATCAACATCATCATCAGCTATATCCTGTACCTGTTCCTTACCAATATGCTCTGTCATCTTGTCATCATTCAAAAAGCCGCCACTCACAAAGAAAACAGGTTCGCTATAATTAGGAAAATGAAAAAGGTTGTCATCATCATGTACATAACCTAATCCATATCGATTTCGTTTAAATCGTAATTCTTCCCATGGTCGAACAATACATTTATCTGCAACTTTTTCTGACGTAGGGACTTCATCTAACTGATCTTCATGTTTATGAATTTCATTACTAGTCAACTGAGCTTATTCATTCTCATCCTTGATGTCATTAAAATCACATTGTTGGTGTCGAAGCAAACTTAACTCATTAGACAACAACTTGTTTTGATGTTTGAACATATCAATCTTCTTGTGCATTACTTGTAAACAAGTAATCACTTTGCTGAGGGTGCCCTTGTTTATTGCAATTGTAGATTTCGCAGTTGAGTTAATTAATGTGCGCAATAGTGTAAATAGTTCTTCAATTCTTTCCATTATGCATAATATGGATGAGAGATGCTTGTATGTTGGTGTCACAAAATTCACTTTTGTATCCTGCTGTGCATGCCAAGAGTGATCGTTCGATGCATAAATGTGCCCAAAACTACAGGATAATCAATGACTCACACAAAGATCCTAAGATAGACCCCCTTATTCAATTTCGGGTGGGTCAAARARGAMTMYTTMTAACACCTTTACAACAAGTYTTCAAATAAATAACAAACCCTTMTAACWYCAATTACAAACARTTTTGTATTTGCAAACATTCATATAACCAAAGATGGCTAAATTAGTGGAACCATAAATTTATATGCCTCTCAACTATTTCTCCATATGATGCTTTGGAAATGACGTCATATAACCTTTTATAATTTTGAGAGGAGTTTTAAAGGGAAGTTTATAAAATCATAAAAATGAAGATCACCTCATTAATTTCGAAGATCCGTCCAAGTTGAAGTTTCTCTTTTTTTGCCAACGTTCCTTCTTTTATGCGGATGTTTCTTGCTCAAACGGAGATTGCAGGGCGTAAGGGTACGCGTAGGATTAACACCTTGAAGCTTCTCAATAAAACAGATCGGTCACATTTTCCAGCGAAGTTTTGTGCCATTAAATAAAACAAAGATGAACTAGATTATTCTTGCCATTAAATAAAACATAGATCACTTATGTGCTTCAGATCAGCGCTCCACACCCTCTTCTCACGTGGGTGCTCCACGCCATGCTCAACGAAAGATAATGTATAATTAATGTATTACGTTAATATAAAACAATAATATATTTCATTAATACATTATTATTAAATATTACATTTATGTGATAATTAATGAATACAATAATTATACATTATTATATTAATTTATACATTAATATATTTATATAATGTATAAATTAATGTAGTAATGTATAGTTAAGGTATAATTAGTGTATTGATTAATTATTATATAAATGTAATATATAATAATAATAATGTATAAATTAAAGTAATTAATTTACATTATGGTATAATGCAATCTACTAATTGATCAATACATTATGTAATGTATTAATTAATTAATATAGTAATACATTACTAAATAATACATTGCTATAGTATTAATTTAATCTTATAAAATAATACAATAAATACTTGAATACATACATCAAATATATTAATACATTAAATACATTAAATGCATTAATAAAGTCTCAATACATAAATAGAGTTATATATTAATAATACATTATTAAAGTAGTAATACATTCAACTTGATGTATTTCGTAATACATTATTACATTACTCTAGTGTATGAATAAAAGTACTAATACATTAATATATAATGTAACATATTAAACTATTAATAAATAAATATATTACTAAAGTAAATAAATACACAAATAAAATAATATATTCAACCTATTATATTTAGTAATACATTATTACATTAATCTAATTTATACATTACATTAATATATCAATGTATCATTACATTATTAATGTATCAATAATATTATATTACATTTTTAATTTATCAAATAATGACAAAATATATACTTTAATATATTAATAAGTTATTAATAGTTTAATGTCTTACATTATAAATTAATGTATTAGTATATACATTAGACTAATGTAAAAGGTTAATGTAAAAGTACTAATACATTAATTTGTAATGTTAAATATTAAACTATTAGTACATTAAAGTATATATTGTTTCATTATTGATTGATAAATTAAAAATGAAATTTAACATTATTGATACATACATTAATAATGTAATGATACATTGATATGTTAATGTAATGTATAAACTAAAGTTTAATTTTATTAGTGTATAAACTAACTTATAAATTAATTAATATATTAACAGTTTAAGGTAAAAATTAATTTTGTACACTATTACGTTATTAATTAATATTTTAGTAAAATATTAATACACTAATAAAGTAATACATTAATAATATGATAAATATATCATTAAATAAATTAATAAACAAATAATACATTACTAAAGTATTAATACACTAATAAAATAATACATTAATAATATAATAAAAATATCAATACATAAAAGACATTAACAAAGTATTAATACAATGATAAAATAATATATTAATAAAGTAGCAATACATTGAAGTTAATGATTCTAGTAATACTTTATTAAAATATTAAAATATTAAAAAATAAATCTATTGCTAAAGTAGTAATATAGATAGATTAAACTTTATATAATAATAAAAAGTGGTTGTTGTTGATTAATAATTAATTGACAAGCATTAATTACTAAATATTAATATGTAAATTATCATTATATATTAATTATCATTATAAACTTTGTAAATATAATATAATTAATAATATGTATATATTTAATTTAGAAATTCATAATTAATCAATAGTATGTAAAAAGCTAATAAATTAATATTTATTAAATATATGTAATGTAAGTATTAAATTTTCGTCATAATGCGATGTTGGAAAATATTTGACATAGTGGGATGGTAGGAATGTTCATGACAATGTAACATTAAAAAATGTTCGTCACAATGGGACAGTAGGAATGTTCATCAGAATGCGATGTTGGAAAATATTCGTCACAATGCGACATGGGGAAATGTTAATCACAATGCGATGTAGGGAAATATTCAACACATTGGGATGGTACGGATGTTTTTCACAATGCAACGTTGGGAAATTTTTGTCACATTGGGACGGTATGAATGTTCATCACAATGTGAAGTTGGGAAATGTTCCTCACAATGCGACGTTGGGAAATGTTCTTGACAATGCGACGTTGGAAAATGTTTGTCGCAATGGGACGGTAGGAATTTTCATCACAATGAAATGTTGGGAAATGTTCATCACAATGTGATGGAAGGAATGTTCATCACAATGCGACATGAGAAGTGCTATGTCAAAAAGTGACATCATGAATGTTGTTTGTGAGTTTGTGACGCTGGACACCCATATTTAATAAATTAATATTTATTAAATATATGTAATGTAGGTATTAAATGTTCGTCACAATGTGACGTTGGAAAATATTTTACACAATGGGATGGTAGGAATGTTCATCACAATGTAGCGTTAAAAAATGTTTCTCTCAATGGGACGGTAGGAATGTTCATCAGAATGCGATGTGGGAAAATGTTTGTCAAAATGTGATGTTGGGAAATGTTAATCACAATGCAATGTTGGGACATATTCGTTACATTGGGATGGTACGAATGTTTGTCACAATGCGATGTTGGGAAATTATGAATTTTCATCACAATGAAATGCTGGGAAATGTTCATCACACTACGATGTTGGGTAATGTTCATCATAATGGGATGGTAGGAATGTTCATCACAATGTGAAGTACTATGTGAAAAAGAGACATTAGGAATGTTGTTTGTGAGTGTGTGATGTTGGACACCCATATTTCATAAATTAATATTTATTAAATATATGTAATGNGTTGGAAATTTTTTTACACAATGGGATGGTAGGAATGTTCATGACAATGTAACGTTCATAAATGTTCGTCTCAATGGGATGGTAGGAATGTTCATCAAAAAGCGATGTGGGAAAATGTTCATCACAATGCGACGTTGGGAAGTGTTAATTACAATGCGACGTTTGGAAATATTCGTTACATTGGGATGATACGAATGTTTGTCACAATGCGACGTTGAAAAATGTTCATCACATTGGGATGGTACGAATGTTCATCACAATGCGATGTTAGGAAATGTTCATCAAAATGCGATGTTGGGAAATGTTCGTCGCAATGGGACAGTAGGAATTTTCATCGCAATGCAACATTGGGAAATGTTCATCACACTGCGACATTGGGAAATGTTCATCACAATGTGATGGTAGGAATGTTCATCACAATGTGACATGAGAAGTGTTATGTCAGGAAGTGACATCATGAATGTTGTTTGTGGGGTAGGAATTTCATGAAAGTGAGAATGATCATGCCAATGTGAAAAAGGAAAAATTTAGTAACATAGTGGGATTTCAAGATGCTCATGACATTGTGATGGTTGTGGGAGGATGTTTGTGAGAATATGACTTAGGAATTTATTTTTCATAGAGTGATGAAATGAATTTTTGTCAAAAAACAACGTTGGATAATGTTCATAATGTCACAAAGAAAATGTTAGTAACATGTTGAGGTTTTGGCATACTTGATTACAATGTTGGTGGAAGAATGCTAGGCTTAGGAACATTGGAACATGACATCAACGGTTATATAAATTTAAGTTTTTCATTATGATTTATATAAATTTATGTTTTTTAGTGAGTGTTAAGTTCCATCATGAAGAAGTTTAAACTATAGGGAAGATAATTGTTACAAAACATTTTGATAAGTTACGAGAAAAAATAAACTTTGAGCATCATTGAATTTTGGCTAATTGAAATTTTAAACCTAATGCATCACAAAAACTCACAGAATCCATGGTATTGTCTAGAGAGGAATGACTAATAAGAAAAATGGTATGTAACAAGCTAACCAATGTTTAGTTCCAGAAGGGAATGATTTTTATAAATTCCTAAAAATATTCTTGCTGAGGAAGATAGCCCATGGATTGCAGTATGACAAATGAAACAGAATCTATCAGGCAACCTTGGTGGGCATAAAGATGACAATTTCCTCTAAATTTCCCAATAGTGGATTAAGAGGTTGAAAAGAGTTTCCACATCTTTAAGGGGAAAAAATTGGCATTCAAAATGTGGAGCTTTAAAAATTGCAAAAATGGAAGGCTACTGCACTGTTTTGATACACTCCATAAAAGTGAAATCTTAAAAATTAAATCTCAATAGATCTAAATGACCTAAATTATGATTTGAATATACGCCGTAACGCTGACCACTTTTATAAAGTGGTTGTTGCTACTTTGCAATCAATATGTTAAATCTTATAATATTGTTTTTATTATTAATAATATATGTTCAATCTTATAATATTATTTTTATTATTAATGTATTGAGAATATATACATAAAATACATAAAATATATGGTAAAAATATATATAGAGTTCAATTTTTGAATGGATTTGATACAAATGAAAGGGAAAAGGAAGAATCTAAAGATTAGTCTTTAATCTATATTTTAAGACTCCATTGAAGTTTTTCATGCAAACCAAAATTGGTAGTATAACATCTACTTATGGTTTGTGGTTACAAGGGTTAATATAGAGATAATTTTCTGGAAATTTTCAACCTTAGATTAAACCTTAATTTAAACTATAGATTAAACCCTAATTTAAAACAAAGATTAAACCTTAATTTAAAATATAGATTAAACCCTAATAAAATTATAGATTAAATGTAAACCTATTTTAAACTCTAATTAAACTATACATTAACTAAAGATTAAATTTAATCTAAAGTTTAATTAAAAATTAAATTAAATTAAATTATAGATTATATCTATTAAATTAGGATTTAACTATAGAGTAAACCCTATACATTAACTATATATTAAACCTTAATTAAACTATAGATTTAATTTAATTTAATTTAACTATAGATTGGAAATTTTCAACCTTAGATTAAACCTTAATTTAAACTATAGATTCACCTCTAATTTAAAATAAAGATTAAACAATAATTTAAAATATAGATCGAACTCTAATAAAACTATTGATTAAATTTAACCCTATTTTAAACTATAGATTAAACTCTAATTAAACTATACATTAAATAAAGATTAAATTTAATTTAAAGTTTAACTAAAAATTAACTTAAATTAAATTATAGATTATATCTATTAAATTAGGATTTAACTATAGATTAAAACTTATAAATTAACTATATATTAAACTCTAATTTAACTATATATTTAATTTAATTTAATTTAACTATAGATCCAAATTTAATTATAGATTTAATTTAATTTAATTTAACTACAGGTCCAATTTAAATTAGGGTTTAAATATATTTAATCTATAAATTTCTCTATATATAAAAAAAAATTAATTCAAAGAATATATTAAATCAAATTTAATTTAATTTAAATTTAAACTATATATTTCTACAAATAAATATGACAAATTACTATAAATAGAGATGAAAAATTACATTATTATTAACTATCCATTATAATTATAGATTAAATTTAAGTTAAGTTAAAGTTTAACTATATTAAAATCAATGTCTAGTCTATACTTAAAATATAATAAAACTTTAATTTAGTGTTTCTATTTATCTAGATATTATATCCTAATTTAAAATATATATTAAATCTTAATAAAACTATAATTAAACAGTTTTTTTAATTCCAAAATGAATACCAAATACCTATAATAAAAATACATGAAAGATTCTTATTAAAATTCAACTTAACCCTCTTGATAATGCCGGTCATCTCAATATTCATCCTACTAAAGAATACATGGGAAACACATTCGCTCCTTATGGAAATCGATTTGATTGTTTTATATGTTTAGAGTTATATGTTGCATGTATATGTTCACAAATCTAATGGTGTAAATTTGGGTATATATGCATCCAAATTTATATTATTGTTGTTACCTTTATATTATTGTTGTATCACTACAGATAAATTTTTATATATAATTTGTTTTAAATTTTAGAATTTTAACATTTCATGAAAATCGATTTGATCGTTTTATATGTTCAGAGTTATATGTTGCATGTATATGTTCACATATCTAATGGTGTAAATTTGGGTATATATGCATCCAAATCTATATTATTGTTGTTTCCTTTATATTATTGTTGTATCTGTAGTAACAGGGTTTCACTATAGATAAATTTTTATATATAATTTGTTTTAAATTTTAGAATTTTAACATTACAAATAATAATAAATCAAGAAAGGTTACAATTCAATCTTTGAAATTTTTTGGCAATTCAAACAAACATTAATGTGTTTTTCTTATAATGTATTTTTATTTTATTCATGCATTATTAATATTTTATCAATGTAAATATTTTGTTAATGTTATGTATTATTGTATTTTTTGAAATTCTAATACTTTTTTAATGTATATATGTTTTATTAAACAATTAATAATTAACTAATTTTAATAATTTTACGTCTATTAATTTATACTTTTATTAATAAATTCAACTCTTAATATATTTATTATTTACATGTTACATCAATATATTAGGTTATACATTAATATATTGATACTTTATTTATGCATTTCATTAAAGTATTAATTAATTAATACATTAAGATATTAATTAATTAATACATTAATGTATGTATACATTATTAATGTTGTCTTCCTTTATTTATATATAATGTATTATTTTAACAATGTTCTTATTTTTTTATTACTTTCTTATTATTATTTGTAATACTTTATTATTTTTGTTTTTATTAACTTTATTAAATACTTTGTTATTTACTATTTTATTTTTTATAAATTAATTTTCCATTATTATTGTATTATTTTAATAATGCATTTTTTTTTTTTTATTTCTCTATATTATTTTCTAATTTATAAATACTTTTTATTTAATATTAATTTTATTATCTATAATCAATTGAGAATTAATAATTT
>JASDQU010197535.1:0-14484 GCA_032191745.1 Picea mariana | reverse complement strand
ATATATTATCTCTAGGATATAGAAAACATGGAGAAAAGAGGAACCTTCCCTCTGAGTAGGAAGACTTTTGTAAAACTTTGGGGTTAGAATGAATATACAAATGTAGAAGCGAATTTTGAACTGTTTATGAAAAGATTCTAATTGGTTGTGATATGGTTATGATATGAGTCTTGTATTCTTTCATAGTATGCAATTCTTGTGATCTTATATTTCATTTACACTTTCATCTGTCTAAATTGGAGAAAACGAAATCCCATAATTCAACATCATGATGCTCTTGGCTTAAGCAATTTAGACTATGTGTATGTCTTCTTAACCAATTCAGAATTTATTTTAATATGTTATGATGCAGTTATATGTTTCTTTTTCCTCTGATGCCATGCAAATTTCAGATATAAACTCAAACTCATCGCCTCATTTAGCCTTTTCCTCTTGATAATTTTCATGTTTTGACAATGCATTGTTCATTCCAGACTCCATAGCCCAAATGTTGTCTTCATTTCTTCAATTATTTTATAAAAATCCCCCAAAACAAGCCAAATCTAGCCACTGTTTATCGAAGAAATACCAAGTGAAAGGAGAGATCCCTCTATGAGTTCAGCAGGCTAGTGCCTCATCTCTAAAGCTGGTTGAAACAGTTACATCTATCGTTTGTCTATTCAGCCGAATAAAATTTGTAGAGTGCTAACATGTCCTGAAATGTGTTTTCACTTCCTCTACAATCTCTTTATTCCTGGATTTATTGTCCAGGTAGTCCTCTGGATTTTCCCCATTGGTAGGAAATCTTGTGATCTTCGCTATGAGATCCACATCTATGGGGACCAACCAGTCCATCCATAGGATACCTCCATGTACCCCAGCCAATAACTATTTCATACATAGTCCCACATTTTTACCGTGCCTAAAATGTTGTATGTCCAATAGATTCATCATGCCCGAATTACAGAGACCTGTAACCCACTGCGTAGGCTCCAGAATAGGTTTTCCTATGGGCCTTATCTCCCCCATGTTCTCCAAGTACGCTTCATGCGTGAAGTATGGAAACTTGGTTGTGTTGGTTATATCATGGTCTGTGTACTTTATCTTCAACGCTTTCCCTAACATGTCTTCTACTGTGACTACAACATCGGGAAGATGGGGTAATGTAATTTCCACCGTGCTTGGTGCTTTCCTCTTTTTACCTGTGGCTAGGTTTTCCTCTCTGGATTCATCCTTAGGTTATTCTTCTTCTTCTCCCTCCATTTCCTATTGGCATGTGTTTTCTTCCACTAGGACTTCATCTATGTTGGCTTCCTTCTTCTTTGTGTCATTTTCCTTTGTTGCTGTAGGGTTTTCAAAACTGGGGTTTGTGTTGTCATTAGGGTTTTCTCCTCTTGGACCTGCTTGCACCTGTTCCACAGTTGATAGTTCTTCCTCAAATCTGGTGGGAATGATTGATTCAATCTCATATGTTTCTGCATCCTCCAGCTCCACAAAATTCTATGGTTCTTCTATTTGTTCCTTCTCTCTGTTGGACTATCGGGTTACTCACACAAATTGTCTAGGAGTGCCAACTTTCGGGGGTTCCATCAAAATATTCTTGCACTCAATCAATTGACTCCTCCTCTTTCTCTATCACCCTTTTCTCACACTCTCAAGTGCTTAGTTTCTGAAATTTTTCTAAGTGTCAAATTGCCCATGCTTTTCCATTTTTATAGACCCAATCATTAATGTTTTGTCTTATTTTTCACTTTTTTCAGTCATTTGCACAGTGTCTAATTTTCCTGTGAGAAATCTTCCAAATTATGTCACACCAGTTGTTGCACTATGTCATTATTGAATCACTCATTCCTCCTAATTTTTGTTTTTTTACTTTTTCTTCATTTTCCTTTTTTTATCTTCCTTTTTCATCTTTTAGCTCCTACTATTTACAATATGTACACGTCTAATTGTTGTGCTACAACTATTGAGAGTTAGTAGGTCGAATGTCCCTGTAAAGTTTCATTTGAATACCATTCACCATTCCTTGCACTTCCTTTCCTGTTAATTTTTGAACTTGTACAACACCTCCATCTATAACAGGATTTATTCTATATGGCCCTAGCCAATGCATTCTGAGCTTCCCTGGGTGTTACAAATACTTACTGTCATAGAGGAGAACCATACCTACTTCCTTAAAATTCTTCTTATTGATATGTATTTCATACCATGCTTTATCCTTTTCCTTATGTACCTCTTCATGGAAACTTTCCATGATTATGTCTTCTTCTAATTCCATCAGTTGAGCCAATCTTTCTTGCTTTGTGCCAGTTTTTCTCATGTTTGTGGTTGTTTCAATTCACAAACTTGGTATTAAGTAATCTAAGGGAACTACTTCCTCTTGTCCATATACCAATATAAAGGGTGTTTTTCATGTTAGTTTCTTGCAGGTAGTTATATAAGCCCAAAGTATTGTTGGTACCTTCAAATCCCAATCATCTCTATTTACATTACAAATCTTTGTCAAGGCATTCTCCAAAATGTCATTGAAGGCTTCCACTGTTTCATTTTCTTGAGGGTGTTAAGGAGTACTCTTCTGGTGGTAAATGTTAAACTCTTCAAGAATTGCCTCAATTGTATTATTGATGAAGTGGGTTCCCTGATCACTCATCAATATCCTTTGACATCAAAATCTTGTTATTACATTCTAAAATAAAAAGCATGTTGTAGTCTCTGCACTGCAATCCTTTACTAGTGCTGCATATTCCCATATGCTTAAGTATTTTGTTGCTATAATAATATATTTGGATCTTGATCTTCTTGTTGGTGGATTAATTGGACCTAAAAAATTTGTTTCCCATTTATCTAACACTTATAAAGTAACCTGTGTTTTTAGTGGAATCTCATCCCTCTTGGATGGCTTCCCAACTCTTTGAAATGCATCACACTTCTGACAGTATTCCTTTGAATCCTTATGAACTGTGGGCCACCACAATCCTGCACGCAATACCTTTTGCGTGGTATATTTGTCTGCATAGTGTCCTCCTACAATTTCTTCATGTTCTTTTGCCAAAATAATGGGTCTTTCATGCTCCATCACACATCTCCTCAAGATGTTATATTCTCCAAGTTTTTATAAATGACCTACAATCAACGAATAATCTGCACCTCTAAACACCAAAATTTTCTTCTGCGCAATAGCAAATTCTCTTGGTGCAAATACTATACTCAAAAACTCAATAATGTTAGCAAAATATTCATCTTCAATTTGTATTGAAAACAACTGTGCATCTGGAAAGTTGTCTTCCAAGTTGTTGGGTTCTTATCCATTTGTTATCCTGGACAAGTTATCTACTCATGCATTCAATATTCCATTCTTCACCATAAATTCAAAGTCAAATTACTGAAATAGTAACAACCATATGCATATCCTTCCCCCCAACACTGGCTTATTAACTAAGTATCTCATATATGAATGATCTGTAAACATATTAAAGTGTTGTCCCAACAAGTAATGTATGTATTTATGCAAAGCATACACCATTTCTAATCCTTCTCTTTATGTAGTGTTGTAGTTCTATTATGAATCTAACAACTTTATGCTTACAAATGTAATAAGGTGATCTATATCATCTTATCCTGGCTATGTTAATATTTCTCGTAATGCAATTGCATATGCATCTACATGCACATGAAATTCTTTATCCCAATATGGAAATATTAAAAGTGGCATGGGAACCATTTTCTCCTTCAAATTATCCAAGCTATTCTAGAATTCATTATTCCACTAGTACTTAGTAACTTTCTTCAACAATTTCTCCATTGGCTCAGTGATCTGTGCATATCCCCTGATGAATTTTTTGTAACACCATGTATGGCCCAATGTACTCTTCAACTAGCGCACTGACTTTGGTGGTGGTAAGTTAATTATGACAATAATGTTGGTAGGATCAACCAATAGATCTTGTTTACACACCACATGCCCTAACAAAATTCCAAAAGGTGAGTTGAAAATACACTTCTTAATATTTATTGAGATATGAAACTGTATGCATCGATCCAACACCATCCTTAATACTTCAACAAGATTTTTCAGCAAACTGAACATTGTGTAATAATCCAAGTAAACTGCCAAAAATTTATGAATAAATTCCTTAAAATATGCTACTAATACTCTTGAAACAATGGTTGGTGCATTCTTCAATCCAAATGGCATAAATGTATACTGAAATGATCCCTGCTTTGTAGTAAATGTTGTCGTATGTCTATATTCTAGCGCTATCCTAATCTGGTGACAACATGAAAACCCATATGTAAAATAATAAGCTTCTTGACCCCTTACATTTTCCAAAACCTCATTTGTTAAAGGGGTAAGAAAGGGATCATGTAAGCAAGCATCATTCAACTTTCTCAGATCTATAGAAATCTCGATCCCTCCTTGCTTATTTTCTTGCACCACCATGGGACTGATCCATTTTGACTCTTCTATAGGTTCTATAACACCAACTTCTAGCATCTTGTCAATTTATGTCTTTACCTTCTCTTTGTATATTGGATTCAATCTGTATGGTCTCTGTCTAATAGCTCTTGATTTTGGATTCAATGGGATTTTCATCTCTCCTAGCTCTCCTGCTAGCCCCTTCATCTCTAAAAATTTTTCTGGAAATAAGTCATTGTACTCGTGTAGTAATTTTGTGATCATTTATGGTGTCTGATGATCCCAATAATCTCCAATTCTGGCCATATTTGGGTTATCTGCAGTTCCAATGTTGGCCTTCTTAATATTTAAAGGTGTAGCATAATATTCTGAGTCCATCTTGGGACCTTCTACTTCCCTTTCACCTTCTACTTCTAGGATATGGATATTGGCAAATTATCTTCTTTAGGTTCTTCTGCTTCTGCTACATGATAACAATGTAGCAATTGTTTGACTATCTAACTAGCCTGCCTATGAGATGATGGAATTATTTCAAACTATGGTTATTCAAATATCATGTCTTTTACCATTTTTCAGTGTTGTATCAATCTTTGGACTGTCATGCTCAAAGGAAAATGTAACTACAAAGATTTGTCGTATTTCTTCCCAGTTGGTAGTTTCTCTACATTATTGTTGTTATGTGTACCAGTTCTTCAAAATTCCTTCTAGTGTGTGAATACAGTGGTGTGGCCATTATTATGGTGGTACTAATCTCCATTTAACTATTCACTTCTCTACATTCTCTTGGGGTTGTACGAATCCTTCATATTTCTCCTCATGTCCTGTGCCGAATACGATGCGCGATAACCTTTTGCATTGGAACCAATTGTTGATATTTGCCTTTTGTGTACCTAACCATCTTGCAGTAGTATATTTTAGAGCAATATCTAATGCTGGTAATATTTGATTTTCCATAACGTCTACCTCATATTTCATCAAAAATTCTTCTAAATCATTTAATCCATAAAAGTGGGTGGTTCTCTTACCTCTATACCAACCCACCTCAGCGTGCGCATCATCCTAGCACATCTCCTAGTAGATAATTGTTGTAATTTTTGTTTCTAGTTTTCCAGTCTTGTGTCAGAGTCTGAAGCACAAGAACTAATACTCCTCCAAATGAGCATTCCATCTGCAGTTGGGTTGATATAATCTTCTTCACATGCGGTAGTCATGTATATATGATTCACATATTCTATAAGAATATTATATGTCGCAGGTTCCACATACCTACCTCATTTTGAGGGATCTAATGGCACAATAAATCTATATTCTCCAGACTCAAATATCATTTTTCTTGTCTTTGAATTGATAATATCCTGGTTATCAAAGGCCCAATCTAGGTCCAATAGTGTTGGATATGGATAAGTATTGTCTATTATACCAATGAATTCAAAGTCAGCCATGGTGCACATGCCATCAAGATCAACTAGAATTCCCTTCAAACTTCCTATTTGCACCACTCTGTGTTGATTTTCCATCTTCAAATGAATAGGTGAATACCCTAATTATGGTTCTCCCATAGCTCCCCAAGTTTTCTTTGGAAGAACATTGACTTCAGATCCTAAGTCTAATATAATATCCCCCATATTGAAATATCATATGTTATCATTCAATAGGAATTCCCTACTGGTTCTTCTCTTCTTTCGGACATGATTTACTATTTTTACCCCCTCTTCCCTGAGATTACACTTTTCTAACAAGTTCTGCAATACTTGTAAGGAATTTTTATCACTCAACAATTTGACACAATCTCCCAAAAAGTTTCTTAAGTTACTTACTTGTTTTGAAGGCTTCTCTTGGTTGGTTTGATCAAATAAAGAGGGCATGTCATAGACTAGTATCTCATCTACTGGATTTTTTCCTGAAGTGGACGCAATATTTTTCTTCAATATCTCTTGTCTAGCTTCTTTGAATATCTCTTTCTCTTTGCGTGCATCAAACTTTTGTTCAGGTGTTGTGTTCTTCCTAACCCATTGGTACAGGTCCCAATACTTCTTGTCTGCATCTTATCCTATCTTGCCTCCACTTTGAGTCATTATGTTAATCTTCTTCCCATCTTCTTCTCTTTTTTCCACCCCAATCCATTGTATGTTCTGATTATTTGGGTTCCTCTTATCCTGTATTTGTATCAACAATGTTGGATAGTACTTTGTTTCATGATCTGTTGTGCAACAGTACATACATGTAGCAGGTGGTCGTGGGAAGTCTCTTGCATATTGCCCTGGTTTTGTATACTTATGATACACTATTGGTCCCCGACCTCCTCCAAAGACTCTTCCTCCATGACCTACTCGTATGAATCCTCCTCTATTGCCTTGATTATCTCCACACAGTGTATTATACTAAGGTCCTTGATTGTAATGCAACTATCAGTTATTATACTGTTGTGGTGTTGCACACTGCTATGTGGGATTATACTATTGTTTCCCTTGAAAATGTTGTGCATTATATTGTGGTTGTGATGAAAATTGTTGTGTGGTATTTTACTATGGTTGTTGAATAGTATTATACCACATTTTTTTCATAGATTTTCCTATTACATGTTCATCCTGCACCCTATATGTATCTACAATCTTTTCTTTTATCATCTCCAAGTTTCTACAGTCCTTGTCTTCATCTCCAAATGACTTATAAAAGTTACAATATGTACTCTTTGGAATTTTCTGATATTCCTACATTAGGGGGAAATGATAGGGATCATGCCCATGTGTTTTGAAAATCTCACACCATGGTCCTCCTAGGGCCAAATGGTTTGGCAGACCCACTCCAATATACTGTGAAAATAATTGACACTCATTCTGGTGATGACCTTATGTTCTACACATTGTACACCAAGAATCTTCTCTTTTCTCCTTTTTTTTGTTTTGATTGAACTGGAATGTTAAGTTATTCATATCTTGCTTCAAATATTCCACAACTATATTTGCATGCTTTTATTGGTTTTCCTCTAACTATAAGGCTTCCTGTAGGGCCTCACCCTGACTTTGGAAATGTTGTTGTCCTAAAGGATACTTCAAGTATGGAAACAAAGAATTAGCAAACAAATTCCTATGATGTGTATCGCTAATAGTGTATTTTAACTTACCTTTTAACCTCTTGAATTTTTGGTCCACTTCCTAGAATGATTCTCCTAGTTTCTTCTTTATCTCTATCGTTTCATTCATAAATTAGTCTTCTGAACTTGGCTTTTGAAATTCATTTATTAACTGCCTCTTCACATATGCTATAGTTGTAGGTGTTCCTATTGTGTTATTTGTTGAGAGACCCATGTACCAATATAATGTAAGGTCTCGAAAAGTGATTGCTAACTACACAACCTTTGTATCCTCATCTGTAATCTGGTTTTTTCCCATATCTTCTCATAGATGAAAAAATGTTTTTCTTGGTCATCTAACCCATCCCCTCAGAACTCTAGTAACCTGATGGTTGGATCTTGTTCTTCCATTGTGAAATTTTCTGAACTACCACCTTCACGCAATGTATAAACTTGACTACTACTTGTTGAACTTGAACTTCTGCTACTATACCCACATCCTACAAAAATTATTCTACCGCTAATCACTTGTTGGTTAA
This sequence comes from Picea mariana, assembly GCA_032191745.1. Taxonomy (NCBI): domain Eukaryota; kingdom Viridiplantae; phylum Streptophyta; class Pinopsida; order Pinales; family Pinaceae; genus Picea; species Picea mariana. The sequence goes on along the minus strand of JASDQU010197535.1, from coordinate 6,476 downwards.
CTTATTTTTTGTCTTTAGTTGTGTAAGTCGCTCATGGGGTTATGCGTTCCACACTAATTCAGATATGAAATGGAGATCCTGCTTCTCCACCAAACCCATGATATTTGTTTTTCTTCTCTTATGTGACACGTAATATATCATCAATCTTCCTTGTGGCATGGAGATCCTCTACCTCTTCCTCATCGTTATCCAATCCCTCTCACTCCACTACAACCCTCTTCTTATTATTCATCCTATACTGGTAGGGTCACCCGTTGTGCGTCACACCTGCACTTCTTATGATTTCCCTGGTCTGTTCATCATCCATCATGATGGGGTCCATTTCCTCCTTCTTCTGGCTACTCTCTAGAGCCTTCTCCATTTCTAAGATCTTCCTTAGTGCTTCCCCAACTCCTCCATGAGTGCATAGTGATATAGCTATTTTATTCCATGGTCATCATGCCTTTATCATGTAGTAATATGTTGATCGACGTGTAGAGTGACCTAATGTACCTCCCTCTGGGTCCCCTCAAGAAATCATGCTCTTCAACAATGTATGACTTCATTGTATCTACTGCAAACTCAATGATAAACCCTGCAGTAATGTTGTCTAACCAAAAATCTACTATGTGCATGAATTTATTATTAACTCTTTCCAATGGTGCGATATTTTCAACAGTTCACACTACTTGTCTAATTTGATTAGTAGGATGGGTATCCTTCAACCTTAACAACCATTATTGTAATAATTTTGGAAAGAAACAAAAATATGCTTCAGGCGGATCAGTAAACACATACCTATGAAAGTACTAGCATGGTGTATACCTGGAACCCTTATTGTCTTTCTGGATGAATTCCGACTGCTTTGTCTCTAACCATATTTCAGTATCTTTCTTTGTAGGATTCCATGGCCTCAGCATCCCTTTCTACCACTGCATATTCTTCACCAAACCCCTTCTTGGCTCTCCTTCTAAGTTCTATCTGGAAATGGAACCATTTGTTGGATTTATGGGTTGACCTGGGTTCTACCTTAGTTCTCCAACAAAACCCTTATCACCATTGGCCCTTCTGGTAAACCAGAAGGCTACACCATGCACAGTGCAGTCTCACCTGAGATGATTTATGGGGGACTACATGACGCAGATGTCTAGAGTCATGGAAGGAATTGGGGGATGTTATTTCTTACTTCTTACTAACCATGCATTCTATTATACTATTCGTCGGATCCATTCATCCATTCATTCATTCATTTTCATATTCAATCTAATGCAAACTGTAAACAAATCATCCATTCATATATGTAACCATTCAATGATATTGTATAAATAATAACACATTAAAACAAATTGGACACATGATTTTACCGTGGTTCACCCCCCTATGGATACATCCACAAATATCATCTTGGTATTTATTATTATTCATCAAAAAGAGATGTGTGCATTACATTAGAGTAGTGAGGTGGACTAGGATTCCACCAAGCTCCACAACTTGTGACATGACCCTCAACTACTTCAACCTCATCTGATCTCTACAACTCTCAAAACAGATTTCTAATCCCAAAAACTCCAAAAGAGGTTCTCCAAAACAGACTTGGATGACTCCTCTCTGGGTGGTTTAAGGTTGCCAAGTCTTTTTATGTCTGCAAAGGTGTTTGTACCTGCCCGAGACACAAGAAATGCCACACTTGCATATAGTAATGTTAGGTGGAAAAGCAAGTTAATATTACTATCCCTAATTGCAGAAAATAATCAATGATATATATAAGCACATAAAAGATAATAAGGGCTACAATATAAGTGCTAAAAGCTCAATTGAATAAGAACGAGACAAGCTATTAAAAACTGGTTTAGCTCAACAATGATAGAACAAGACTTTAGCAAAAAAATAAAGGTTGTCATAAAAATATAACTTTAGTGATATTTATAAGACTTATGGTTGTAACAAACTTGTTATTACAGAAATATATTTAACCACTAAAACTTTCTCAAAAATCTTGCCAAAATATGTGTCGTACTTAGTAGATTATGTGGGTAGCTTTTAAGCAATTTTCAACAGTTAAATTAGGATTTATTGAAGAGTTTGGTTAGGGTTTTTTGTAGTCTTAATGGCTTTACGTTAAATTTGTAACAACAACAATAAATAATTGGAGAATTGAAACGTCCTGGTGACTCAAGCAAGCATTTATAGCATATATTTTATTCCACTAGGGACAACCTCAAAATCACAAAATTTCATGTTTCCCAAAGTAACAATTTTATATATGCAATGAAACAAGTGATGACTAGTGCCTTTAATTATTAGATTAATGGACTCAAGAAAAGAAATATCTAAATTTACTACCTCCATGGGGGTGTAAATCCTCTTCCTTCCCAAGGAAAGTATCCCTAGCTAGGTCATAGGCTAAGAGGGTGTATGCACTTATACTTCTCTTAGAAAACCCTTGTTAAACCAATAAAATTTAAGCATAAAATGATGGAGGCTAAGGTGGGGGTGTATTCCCTTATACTTCCCACCTAGATCTAGAAAAAAAACCTTGCCTTGAAACAAAATGATAATACAATGAAAAAAAGCCTTATCAATTCAAGGAAAATGTTAAGATAAACCACCACAATATAAAAGAAGAGCCTTCAAAGGCTAGCACATCACTTCCATAAACCAAATAACAAATAAAGTATCCATACACAAGAGAAAAATATCTAAATATAGTGAAAATTTCAGTCCAAGTACCTCTCCAATATGGGAGAGTTATGTTATGAAATGAGATCTTATGATCTCTATTTATACAAAAGTCACCAAAACAGTTTATCCACATAATTTTAGGGTAAAACGCGAGACTAGGGGTCAAAAACCCAGATATGTCCCCTTTACACAAATAATATTAAACAATTCACTTAAATTTTACTTTCACACAAAAAGAAACCCTATCTTAAGGTGACATCACCCGTTTAGGGAACATTTTGACACTAGGATCAAGTCGTTAGTGTTGGAGGAGTGTAGTTAGGATTACCAAAGCCAAATTTCAATCATCCAATTCATTTATTCATGGTCAAAGCCTCATTTTACTCAAAATGTCCTTGAGTCGATGAATAAAAACCTCACCACCAAACCCTAGCCCTCCTAGATGATGCCATGCCTCCAAAGGTGGCGTTTTGCCTCTCTTAGGAAAAATGTTTGGCATGTGAGGGTTAGTTTATGTCATCCACAATGTCTTCTACGCCTCTGAAGGTATGTCTCTCTCATCCGATATATTGTCCCTTGGAATCCATATGTGGATTTCAAGCCCCATGGAAGCCCAAGCTAGGCTTGTTCCTCCAAAAGTGTCCACCAATTAGGTCCCACAAAGACAAATAAGCACACCCTCCAAGAATCTCAAGTCAAAATATCATGATAACTAAATCAAGTCAATAAATGAGCCATGTAAGCATGTGCATCAAAGATTACCCTATCAAACAATTAAGTGCTTAAAGACATTATGTGACTTTCCAAGCTTGGATATGGGAGGGTTGACGAGGTGTCCTATTGGGTAGATATTTCCCTAGGTCAAGGAGTGTTTCCAAGAGATACCTCTCTAATCCATGTAAAGTGGATGAAGTGTTTAAGGATCAAGACTCAATGGGCATGGGGTTCATGACATACAAGGGGTTGTAGTGTCTCATTCATGGGTACATTTGTAGAGGGTGTGTGGCACCTTCGTTTGCAATGTAATTTTTCCAAGCCCATCGTTTTTCCATTTTTCATTTATTTCATGTTTTAGGGATGAGTTGAAGGCCATTTTCTTGGCATGGTGTCTAGAAGATGATAGTTTCACTCACAAATTCTTTGTGGAAATGAGAAGGCTGGCTTGTGATGAGACCCCCTTTCTCTCAGTTGTGAAACTGAGAGCCACTACCATGGCTTGGTGATTAGATGATGGTAATGTCATACCACTAGATACCCACGATCATGATAGGTTGGTTCATAATGAGACATCATATCCTTCAACTAACCCCCTAAGAATTCTATCATTTTATTCTTGTGCATCCCATTTTTCTTACAAATAATTGTTTCATTTCTTTCTTTGGGGATCCATGGGTGAAGCATCTGTAATTTTTATACTTTGTGATTTTATATTTTACCCAAAAACAATCCCTCTAGGCCTTCAGCCCCTTCTTCCCATAGAATGAGGGACAACCCCTTCTTGATTCAATACACCCTAAAATCTTGAGAGATAAGGAAATGGGGGGTTTAAATTATGAAAAGTGCTAAGTATGGTCAGGAATGGTACGATGGCTCTTCAAGGGAGTTCCTAATAGAAAAACCATTCCCAAGGAAGACCACTTAATAGGGAGCAATGTCAACCACCAAGGTGATGCAAGGAAAAAGTCATAATATCTAATCATATGTTATGAAATATAAAGCAGTCTAAGATACAACATACTCAAATGCCTCAAATATTGAAATGACACTCACCATAATACCTAACTTGTACCTCGTGGAGCAAGGCGCAGTGCCTCTCAGAAGCCAATTGGTGTGGTGGATGCCATCTAAAAATATCAGACCATTGTGGTGGTGAGAAGGGATTCCATCTATGAAAATGGATATTGTTGGTCATGTAATCTCTCAATGCTCCATATATGCAACCTAAGGGCCTCAAGACATAATTTTCTTAGTTATCCCATAAAATGGGGATAACATCTAGCTCCTACTTGGGGACATGTCCTCACCGTAAAGTGCATGAGAATCAAAACATCTCTTAGTGGTCCCGTGCCTACCAAAACTTAGAAAAAGGGATAAGAGCATCTAGGGTGGTGCTATCACCCTTCATGCATAAAAAATCCAAAAGAAAAACTAATCTAGAAAAGAAAAAAATTCACATTTTTCAAAGATTTATAAACTAATCATGAAATCAATATGAAAGTAGAGAAAAATAAAATATGATATGCATATAAACTAATATGAGCAATAAATATTCAAAATGCAAGGAAATCAAAATGACCTACCTACTTACTTGGGGCCTTGGGGCCCTGAAGATAAGGTGATGGGTGTGAATTCATACAACCAGTGCAACTAGTTGACCATATCATCAAAGTATCTCCCCATGTGATTAATCATGTAATACAACAAAGATAAATTAAGGATATAATATTCATGAGTATAAATACACATATAATCGATCATGAGAGGAAATTGATGGAGATGGGTGGGAGGGAGGAAATATTGTTGGAAATAATATCTTCCACTCTGATCATCCAATGAATCTTGCCTGAAGTGATAGCCACAAAATTGGTCAATCCATCTCTAAAGGGGGCTATAATATGTAGACAAAGGCTCATATTCGTTATTGTTGCTCCTTGAATATTGAGAAGATATGAGAGGTACCAAGAAGACCTCATGATTTCCTTGGGAAGAAGAGATGAGATAAGGGACATGTTCAAGTCTAGAAAGAGAAAATCATGCCCTCTTAATATTTGAATCCATGTAGAAATCATCAATATGAAAGTACTTCATCTTTGTAGGGTGAGCCTCTGATCGCTCTGAGGTGGCCACATCCTGGTATTCCTCCAAAAATGAGGACGAAGGTGGTTGAGATTCCTCGAACAAATCTGTAATCATGTCATCATCATGCTCCCAAGCACATGAAAAATATTCCTCTAAATATGAAAACTCAAATCCATTTTCTTGAGGGATACCCTCAACGTCGTAAATGGGGTCTCTATAGAAAATGAGATGACCAAAATACCAATTGTGTTTTCTAGTCTGTATGAAAATGTATGTATGTTCATCAACCATGTTGAATGAATTTTTCATAAGACTATCAGTATGACTGAAAAATGACCATCTCTTCATCTTCATGTGCAAGAGGAGTAGAGGCATGGACGTCTTCAACTAGATCTTCAAATTCTTCTTCATTGAGACGTATTTCTTCTTCAAGATCAAGTGCAAGAGGAGAGAAAGGTTGGACAATCTCACCTTCATCAAGTGGGAGAAAAGATAGCGGTGCCTCAATATGTTGTGCTTTATCATAATTCATCTTTCTTCTCATGGACACGCCCATCCATCGCCTCTTCATCATAAGAGTATTTATCCTTAGTTCATAGTTCTTTGCTCACTTTTATTCAAGAGGATCTATCATATCCAAGGTTTCCTCCAATACTTCTTCACTTTAGAGGTCATGGAATAAAGTAATAACAAGATTTTCAAAAGGGTCACAACTCATCATGTTCTCTTCTTGATGAATTTCTTCATATGTGTTAAAAATCAAATATAAAAATAGAATAAAAACCTCAGAATGAGTACTCCATGCCTTGACAAAGAGATAATTTCAGATAATAATCCTCTTCGAGGGGGAAACCTCCTTGTACATTACATGAATTTACAAATACAAGATGATTCTGAATGAAGAGGTCTCCTTGGTATATATAGGTGACTAGGAGGTATAATTACAACTAATGAACCCAAGCCGACATAAATAAAATAACAATACTAATGTAATATTCCCCAATTAAGGGGTAATG
>JASDQU010197532.1:4037-18350 GCA_032191745.1 Picea mariana | reverse complement strand
TCTAGTGTAAGCCAATCTAAAGAAGTTCAAGAATAGGCTTGCTGGAAAGGTGGGTCCAACAACCTTTGGGGATTTTTACCTCGAGACAATTACGAGTGAAGTTAATTTGCTTCCCAACAAGGAGAAGCATGGGAAGAATCAAGGTGAAGGTAGCAAACAAGGATCAATATATTTCCCCATAGGCCTCTCAAGGCTGAAGTGACCATGCGAATGCAGTGCCCCTACAAACCTTCTCCTGCAAGACAGAAATAAATATATCAACCATGTGATCGAAAGAAGACTTGCCAATACAATAAACAATATACTCCTTTCATGTAAGACAATTTATAAGACAGTGTTAGGTTGATTCAACGATAATATGGTAGGAGTAGGTGAGTGTCCTTAAACTACATGTTCCAAGTCTCAACTCAAAAGAAAGATCAACATTTATGCGATTTAGACATAGTATTCGAAATAGGTGAGTAGAATCTACATGTGAAAGTATAAATATGAAAACATATAGCACCAACATTCTAGTAGTAAGATGCAAAGTTTGAGTTATTCAATCAAGACATGCAATAGAACAATCCATGCCACTGCATAAGATCACCAAGCACTGCATAATCAACAAAAGTTCAAGAGATGACATTTCAACTCCATCATAAAAATGTCAACAAACATAACGATTCAATAAACATCATGAAGACAATTGAAATCATCAGATCAAAAGGAAAAATCAACACCCATCAAAAGATAATCATTAATCAAGATAAAACCCCAAACTCCCTCAATGTAGGAAAATAAATAGCATTAGGCCCAAACATTATAGGAATAGGTAATAGGATCAAAATTTTAGTAGGGGGGCCATTTTATTTTTCTTTTACAAGAAAAAGTAAAGGGGAGTTGTTGCAGCCACAACACAAAGGATAGCATTCTTCTATCTTTGCAAAACACACATGACACCAACATGATGGAAAGTAATTCAAAGTACCCAAATATTGACACATGCATGACATTGATATGATGCACTATAACATGATAACAACACAACTACAATACATGTACATAGATCAATGATGCATATATGATACAAACAATACTCTTGAAACACTAAAGTAATGTAGTTAACATGACTACAATGCAATCACGACGAAAAGATAATGCTAAAAGGGTTTATTTCTAGCATGGAAGACATTGGTTTCACTACAATGACACAAATATTAACACTATGATGACAATGACTAGGGCACATGTTGAAATTAATGATTCCATGTACAACTATTGAGGCGCAAACATGATGCAAATTACATCATGCAAGAGTGTTGTGAATTTTTTTATTCTTTATTTTTTAAATACACTTAGTGACAATGCTAGAGATGATACAACATGAATTTTAATTAAATTAATAAGTGATTATAATTTATAGAATACCTGGAACAAGATTTGAATCATGCTATCAAATGTTTAATTATGTTTGTAAGGTTGTTTATTTAATTTTTATCTAGACAATAAATCTATTTCAATGAGTATAATGTCAAAATATCAAGCAATGTAAGTTTTATGAAATTACTAAAAAGTAACTAGGGTTGGCTTGATATTAGGTCACATCCAAAGAGATACATGTCATGAGCATCTATAGATGGAAAAATGAATTAGTAGAAATTGTTTGCAATTTTTAGAAACAGTTGCCTACTAGTTTTATATGTACTTGGGTCCATGTTTTGCTATAGTTGGTCAAAGACAGTCAGTTAGTTGGTGTGGTTAGTTGTATATATATATTCTTCCAAGATAGGTACATGAAAGGACTTAGGGGGTTTGCAAGGAAATNAGGGAAAATGAATCAACATTGAGAGGAATCTTTAGGGGGTAATAGAAGAATTCTATTCTTTGTTTTTAAAAGGGTGGTACTCTTCTACTTTAATTACATTCTCCGCTTGTATTTGTCAAAATGTAGTAGTGGAAATGTTATTAGTATGACTCCCTTAAAAACATGTAAACATAGGAAAATTGACACTATTCTTACATTAACATATAAAAATTAAATCTTTTATTCCTACTTGAAAATGGATGAATTAGTTTCAAAGTATTTGTAGAATGTAAAAAAATATTTTATATGGATAAGGATGGATTTCTTAAACACATATTTTTCCCTGTTAAGTGTAATGTAGGAAAATGAAACAACCACGATTTACAAAAAAAAAGACAAATTGTGTATAAGATGATTTCTAGAAAAGAACTTTGCAAAATTATTTCATTACCAATCAAACATGTTTAAACATATAATATATTCAATTTCAACTAAAATGTTTCAATATGGAAGATCTTTTTATGATCTTCCACTTGAGAATGGTGTGCCTCCACCTTAACTACTTTTTCATTTCATCAAATCTTAGTGGAAGTAATTACTACTTGGTTGTAATGTCCCCCACCTCTTGATAAGAGGTTGTCAGAGACTTAGTAGTTTAGTTGTCCCCACTAGAATATAGTCTCATATGTCATGGGGACCAATAAACCCAAAGTAACCACCTAAGAAAAATGTTATAATTTAAAGGTGACTTTGGGAGAGAAAAGGTAAAGTAAGTGGAGGAAAAGAACACATGAGGAAAAGAAAAGAGTTAACCTTAGGAGGTGGTCAACTAACTCAATAGAGAAATAAATCAGGGGTATAAAAGGAAAATGAGGGTGCATCTCTCTTTATTCTGGATTATTATTACTTTGCATCTTGAGCTCTAGAGCCAAAGACTTTTTGATGGTTTTAGGATAACAAACCCTAGAGATCAGCTAAGTGGTGAAATATCCCACCTATCTAGGTCCAATGTTGGTCACGAAAGTGCAATATTCCTCCCCCGCCATTCTACAGTAGCATACAACTACAATTTATTCAGCCAGTGAAGAAGGAATGAATCCGCAGTTTCTAAGGTTTTTCAGTAGGAGGGTGCACTAGTTGAAGGAAATATATTCGATATGGAGAGAGGAAGGGGTTTTGGTGACCAAAACCTATTGGGATCTGATTGATAGGCACTAGTTGAAGGAAAGATATTCGATATGGAGAGAGGATGGGTTTTTTGTGACTAAAACCTATCGGGATCTAATTGATAGGAGGAGGGCACACTGCAATAGAGAGATTCCTTCATTTGGGGTGTCATAACACCTCCATTTAGATTGAGACATTTCCTAGGGGTTTTTAATCCCCCAATATACTATTTCACCAATTTTAGAGAGTTTTGGAGGCATAGAGGAGGGAGGTCGAAATATTGGTGATCTATAACCACAGAGAAGTGCACAACTCAACTAGGGAGGGGGTTTCTAGCTATCAAAGGGAAAGACATTAATCTTGTCCCTTTCTCTAGTTTATTGTGGTGCCTTTGGAGGCTATTATCTTAACTTTTGGTGCTTGTTGTAGGAGTTATTATTACATCTTGATTATTCTTCTTGTATTCTCCCATATCTACAGATCTATTGTATTAGTATCACTCTATTATCTAAATAAAGGTCATATCTGAAGTTGTTGGCTCTATATTGGTATTCATTTCTTGTATCTTGTCATTTTATTGTGTTATATACTCATATCTATATCTCCATGCTATAATCTTATAAGAATAAACCCTCCATGCCCAAATTGATGAATTAAACCTGCATAACACATTGAAACAATAAACAAACAGTTAAAAATCCTTGGTTCCAGGAAAAAAAATCATCTTGGGAACATTTCAGTGGTATCAGAGAGTTAAATCCTCCTAGATTGTGGGGATTAGCACATGTAGAAGTTTAGTGGTATCTATATAGGAAGGCGCAAAAGATAGACATGTGAACCAGAGGAAGAAATGAAAGGTTCAGGTGAGGATAGTGAGCCACAAGTTTTAGCAGGTATAGCAAGGGATCTTAAAAGCTCCATAGAAAATACATAGTGTACACTTGAGCACCATCTATAGGAGAACTAGGAAACAATGTGCAGGGGACAGGTTGAAATGAAGGAGACTTTGGAAAAAATAAATGCTAACAAGGAAAAAATTGCGCAACTCTTGATGCAGATGAACCATGGTGGGAATGGGCCAAGCCTTTATGCAAACAAGAAAGCTAGTGGTTCTCACGGGGGAACTAGATCTTATCATGAGCATGATATTCAATACCATAGAAAGGGACAATGCTTTGGAGGGGGGACTTCCAAGGGGACAAAACACAGTAGAGTTACCCCTAGACCATATATGCCTAAATTCTTGGATAGCCTGCAACAAGATAACCACTTCAATGAAATAGAAGACAACTTTGAGGAATATGCCAGGGAATATGAAGAATTGAGTGCAGGATTCAGGAGACAGGTTACATTGGACCAATATTGTGGTATCAAGTTCAGGAGTAAACCCAAAAACTATCATAAGAACAACCATGAGTTGGAGCACAAGGCAGGCAAGATGGAGATTCCATACTTTGATGGGTATTCCAAGGTGACTGTGCAAGCTTGGGTATATAAGTTAGATACCTATTTACAACTTAACCCCATGAGGGAGATGGATGCCATCAAGTTTTCCACCATTTACCTGGAGGGAAAATACCATGACTAGTGGTATCATGGTTTGACTACCTTGGGTCATAACCATATTACTTCTTACATAGAGTTCACTCAGAGACTTATTGGCAGGTTTGATCAGGAAGATCCAGAGTTTCATTTAAAGGAGCTCACACAACTCAGGAAAACTGGGTCACCAAAGATCTATATAGAGGAGTTTCAGAGGGTAGACGTAATGGTGCTAGATGTGTCTCAAGTGAGACTAATGATTCTCTTTACCAAGGGATTTATGTAACCCCTAAGGGGTTGGGTCAAGGATTTTAAGCCTTCCAACTTATAAGTGGTCATATAGAGGACTAGGGACTTGATGGGATCTGCAACAAAAAAATATTTTCCCCTAGACCACCCATAAATCAAGGGGGAAGAGATCAAAGGAGGGTTGACAGAGGAAAAGGTAGGATGGATGAGGCTACTAGGAGGGAATTGAGAAGGATGCAACTGTGCTTAACATGCAAGGAACATTGGCATCCAGGGCACAAATGCACGGGTAAATGCAAGGCTCATTATATTAAAGTTATTTTTGATGATGAGGAAGAGGAATATTTCGGCCACATCTAGAACATGGAAGCAAATCCACCTAGTTTGGACTCTATAGATAATGAAGAAGAGGAAGGAGCAGGTTTCGACATTGCAACAGACAAGAAGGTTACAATATCCTCCATCAGTGGGGTGCCTAAATTAAACACCTTCGGGATGAGAGGAGTGATTTAGAGACATAAGGTTTCAGTACTCATTGATGGGGGAGCGTCAGACAACTTCATTGATTCATCCTTATTGAAAAGAAGGCATATACATACATGTAAGTTTGAAGGATTTTGTGTGGAGGTAGCAAGGGGGCGCACCATGCCTTGTGATAAGTATATTCCAAGAATGAAACTTACTTGGGGAAGGCATGGCTCGGCACAATATTTTTACATAATGGACCTACCAGATACTAACATCATCTTGGGAATTCATTGGCTTGGTACATTGGAACCTATCACTACCAACTACAAAACCATGGAGATGTCCTTCGTTGAAGAGAATGGGAAAAATGTGATACTCAGAGGGATGACAGGTAATACACCTATAGTGGTGACAACAAAGCGCATGGAGGCCAATTTTAGGAGAGAAGAAATTGTATATGCAACATAGTTCATAATATCAATTGAGGTGGATAAGAAAAGGAACCCTCATTACTCTCAAGACATTCAGAAAATCATTGGCAGTCACAATAAGGTTTTTGAACCTATTCCTCTAGGAGCACCACCAGATAGGTGGTTTGAGCATATTATAGAATTGGAAGAAGGAGAGAAACATGCCATTACAACTCCTTATAGACACCCAAAAAAGTATAAGGATGAAATTGAAAAGGATATCAAAGAACTCTTGGACATGGGCCACATTAGACCAAGTTCTAGTCCTTTTGTATCTTTAGTGGTATTGGTAAAGAAGAAAGATGTGACTATGCACATGTGCGTTGATTACAGGGAATTGAACAAAAGACTATCAAGAATAGATACCCCATCCCTAGGACAAATGAGCTATTGGATGAACTTCATGGTTTTTTCTACTTCACCAAAATAGACTTGTGCTCTGACTATCATCGGATCAAAATGAGGGAGCAATATGTGCCCAAAACAACCTTCAGATGTCATTATGGTCACTATGAATTTTTGGTTATGCCCTTTGGGATAACTAATGTGCCAACCACCTTCCAATATTGCATGAATCATGTCTTCAACAATAAATTGAGGAATTTCCTTTTAGTATTCTTTGATGACTTGTTGATTTATAAAAAAGCTTGGGGGGAACATCTTCAACATGTAGATCAGATCTTAGCCCATCATGGAGGGGAAATATTTATATGCTAAAGATTCCATATGTGAATTTGGGATGAAAAAAGTTCTTTACTTGGTACATATCATTGGATTGAAAGGACTATAGGTGCACCAATAAAAGATACAATTCATAATTGACTGGCCAACACCCAAGACTCTTACTAAGTTGAAGGGATTCCTTGGCATCTATTGTTACTATAGGAGGTTTGTCAAAGGCTTCTCCTAGATTTTCGCACCCTTGAAAGATTTGACCAGAAAAGGCGCATTTAAATGGAATCAAGAGGCACAAAGGACTTTTGACAAAATGAAGAAGGTAATGAACACTTTTCTGGTACTTTCTTTACCAAATTTCTCACAACCCTTCATATTGGAGTGCGATGCCTCAGGTGAGGGCATTGGAGTAGTACTTATGCAGAATAGACACCACATTGCCTATGAGAGACAAAAACTAAGGGGTCCTGAAATTTTATACACCATTTATGATAAATAGATGTAAGCCATCATGCATGCATCGGCCAAATTTAGACAATATTTAGTTGGGGCCAAATTTGTTGTGAGGACATATCACAATAGCCTCAAGTAAGTTTTGGACCAAAAGGACCTAAATAAAAGACAACAAAAATGGGCTAGAAAGATCCAAGCCTATGACTTTGACATTGAATTTGTCAAAGTGAAAAAAATGTGGTGGTAGATACTTTATCCAGAAGACCTTCAGTCTATGACATGACAGATATGTCAGTTGACTGGAAGGCACATATTTTGGTGGAATACTAAAAAAATAGGTTTTCTTGTGAATTGATGGAGGGGTAGGTACAAGATGATAACTTCAGTATTGTGGATGACATCATATACCATAAGGTACAAATATTCTTGGTCCCCGAGTCAACATTCAAACAACGAGTATTACAGGAATGTCATGATTCACCATTGGCAGGGCATCGGGGGTTTGTCAAAACATATCGATAGATAAGGGAGAGATTCACATGGAAGGGAATGAAAGAGGATGTGATGCACCATAACAAGGAATGCTCCACTTGTGAGGAGAATAAGGATGAACACACTCATCCAGCAGGTTTATTGCAACCACTCCCTATTCCATAGAATAAATGGGAAAGTTTATCAATGGATTTCATCACAAAATTGCCCAAGGTACAGGGAAGGGACTGTATCTTTACGGTTGTGGATAGATTAACCAAATTTTCCCATTTCTTCGCCATTTCCACAAATCACAGTGCTTCACAGGTTGCATATTTGTTCTTCTGAGAGATATTCAGGTTGCATGGTTTACCCAAAACCATAGTGAGTGACAGGGACAACAGGTTCATGAGCACTTTTTGGCAAGAGTTATTCAGGTTGGTAGGTACGGACTTGACCTCCAGTACTAGCTATCACCCTCAAACTAATGGCCAAATCGAGATACTCAACAAGTGGGTTGAGGGATACCTTGAGAATTATGTTTCAGGGAAACATAAGCCATGGATTAAGTGGCTACATTTAGCTGATTATTGTTACAACACCACCTACCACATGTCTATTGGTATGTCACCTTTCAAGACCTTATACAACTATGATCCACTCACCTTTGTGGAGATTGTCTTTGGTGACAGTAGAGATCCTATGGTACAAGATTGGATCCAACAGAGTCAGGATATACTCAGAGATCTTAAAGACCACTTGCAAAGGACTCAAAATCAACAAAAGGTACAAGCAGATAAACACAGAGTGGAGCGCACATTTGAGGTTGGTGACCTGGTATACTTAAGGCTCCAACCCTACAGACAAGCATGTATTAAGAGGAGTGGCGCATAATAGCTCCAACCTCTCTTCTTTGGGACATACAGGGTGAAAATAAAGATAGGTTCCATGGCATATGAGCTTGATCTACCCCTAGGAAGAAAGATACACAATGTATTTCATATATCCTATTTAAAAAGAGCCATAGGGAAACACATCATTCCTATTGAGGTACTACCTCCCTTGGATGAGGAGTGAAAGTTGACACTGATACTGAAAGAAGTGTTAGAAGTAATGGATAAGAGGCTAAGGAAGAGGAACATCAGGGAATACTTGATCAAATGGAATAACTTACCTATAGAATATGCTACTTGGGAAAATGAACAACTTCTTCAAAAGGCAGGGTCAGAATTGCTTGTGGGCAAGCAATTTCCAGTAGGGGAGACTGTAATGTCCCCCACCTCTTGATAAGAGGTTTTGAGAGACTTAGTAGGCTATTTTCCCCCACTATACTATAGTATCATGTGTCATGGGGACCAAAAAACCCAAAGTAATGACCTAAGCACAATGCTATAATGTAAAGGTAACTTTGGGAGAGAAAAGGTAAAGCAAGTGGAGAAAAATACCACATGAGGAAAAGTAAAGAGTTAACCTTAGGAGGTGGTCAAATAACTCAACAAAGAAATAGATAAGGGGTATAAAAGGAAAACGAGGGTACATCTCTCATTATTCTGGATTATTATTACTTTGCATCTTGAGCTCTAGAGCCAAAGACGTTTTGAGAGTTTTGGGATAACAAACCCTAGAGATCATCTCGGTGGTTAAATATCCCACCTATCTTGGTCCAAGATTGGTCACGAAAGTGCAATATTCCTCCCCCACCATTCTACAGTAGCATATATATTATTCATCCAGTGAAGAAGGAAGGAATGTGCAGTTTCCGAGGTTTTCCAGCAAGAGGGTGCACTAGTTGAAGGAAAGATATTCGATATGGAGAGAGGAAGGGGTTTTGGTGAACAAAACCTATTGGGATCTAATTGATAGGTCTCGGACACCTTTCCTATGCCATTTTTGAGGAGATTTCTTCAGTATATGATTTATTTGGAGCTTGGAACGATTTCTAGAGGAGGAGGGTGCATTGCGTTAGAGAGGTTCCTTCATTTGGGGTGTCATAACACCTCCATTTAGCTTGAGACTTTTCCCAAGGGTTTTTAATCCCCCGATCTAGTATTTCACCAATTTTGGAGGGTTTTGGAGGCCTAGAGGAGGGAGGATGAAATATTGGTGATCTACAACCACAGAGAATTGTGCAACTCAGCCAGGGAGGGGGTTTATAGCTATCAAAGGGAAATACATTAATCTTGTCCCTTTATCCAGTTGATTATGGTTCCTTTAGAGGCTATTATCTTCATTTTTTGAGCTTGTTGGAGAAATTATTATTCCAACTTGATTATTCTTCTTGTATTCTCCTAGATTTGTAGATCTATTGTATCAAGATCACTCTATTATCTAAATAAAGGTCATATCTGAAGTTGTTGGCTCTATATTGGTATTAATTGCTTGTATCTTGTATTTTTCTTGTGTTATATTCTCATATCTATATCTCCATGCTATAATCTTCTAAGAATAAGCCCACCATGCGCAACTTGATGAAGTAAACCTACATAACACATTGAAATAATAAACAAACAATTAAACAATCCTTGGTTATGGGAAAAATATCATCTTGGGAATGTTACATTGGTGCACTAAAGATTTAATATAATCCTGATGTGCAGCCACAAATATCTCCTCCTTCACCTTCAAAATGAGCAACTCCTAAATATCACATAGGATGTTAATTTGGTCTTTTCATAGCAAGTTACTGTCCACATTGTCGACCATGAAATTTGTCAACCATTTATTAACTTCTACATCATAAAAATGGGCGAGGCCTTCAAATTATGTCCGGAAAACAATGTTTTTCTCAACCAAACACTAGTACAAATTGAGTTTGTCATGATTACATGAGAAAAAAAATTAGTTGTGATGTCTATTGTAAGTGATATACTAGAAATTTGATATATTTTAAGTGACATTGTTATTAATCAATAATAGAGAATGTTATTGCTTAAAATCTTTCATAAACGGAAAATTCTTAACCCAACAAGAGATCTTGTGGGAAACTACTAGGAAAACCACCCATTCTCACCTCACTGGCCTTGCCCCACTATTTTAGGCTGAGAAATAGAGTTTTCTAACCTAAGGGGGGTGTCCCTAATGGTCAATCAAGTTATGATCATTGTGAAGGGAGAGTGTTTCTTAGTTTGGATTAACATAAGTCTTAGTGGTTATTACTAGTTTTAATCCTTGAAAATAATAAGAAACTGAAACTTGCAAATTTTCAATCAACAACTTCAATTACAATAAACCTTTAAAGATCACGCTTTTTGTCATGTGCATGCAGTGATGCTTGAAAATAATTTGAACAGAATGAGTTCAATTTTTATTATGATCATACATCAACCATGAATAGAAAGTTAAGTCATTTTTTTAATTAAAAATTAAGTACCCAAGTTTGATTGAAATATATGATGTTATTAAACAAGGAGATAAATTATTTTTCAAATTGCTTTAAATGATGTAACGTACCCAACACCCATTTTGATTCTCGTCACTGCGGAAAACAACTTAGCCCGCTAAAATCGAATTAAAAACACCCCATACATATAATAGAAAACCAAGGGGAAACATACCCACAAAACTACAACAAACAACATGCCAATTTATCCATGCATCTATAGCCTTTATAAATTCATGAAAGCATGCAAATCTAGCAAAAATAACACAACATTCAGATAAACATTTACACAATGGAATAACATAAGAACAAAGAAGAAACAAATATTTGTTAAAATTAACCAACTAGATACATACGAAGGATGAACGTCCCATCCATAGGTGTTGTTGTTCATTGTCTCTTAACAATAGGCCACCCCCAAGATGAGGCTATGAGTCCACAAGGAGATCTGACCCACTGGTTGTCTAATCTCCACACAAAATAGCCCCAAAACCAAGGTTCTACTCCCATAATAGTTCCAATCCTTCATCTCTATCTTTTCCCCACAACCCTCACTACCCAAGGAATGTACCCCTTTCACTTCACACAGTCCCTCTGGCTGTACAATTCATTTATCAGGGCCCCTAGTGCACTATGTTGGCCAGGAATCTCCCAGTTGCTTCAAGATTTTCTCACAGATGCCTTCACAGGGCTCTTAAGTCATTTCCTCAACAAAAAAATTCACTACAGGATTACAACCCATTTCTCAGGAAACAATCCTCTTTTTCAGCACAACCATAGCCCAATAATGGTTTCATTCAATCACAACATGGATGGTGTTCTTCCTAGAACTCAACTCCCTTTCACTACCTAAAATATGCATGTAAAACATTTCCCTATTATGCATATGAATTTCCCTTCTTCTCTCTTCCTTTCTTGATTCCCATTCTTCCTAAATATGATTATACCTCATCCCATACTCTCCAATAACTAAGAGACGTGACCCCTCACACCCACCCTCTTGCATGAGTTTAAATGATTCGATTTGGGAAGAATCAACAACAATTAGAAGGTTATTCATAATGATAATATAATTTCCAAGAATTCATGTGGGTTGTATTCATACCCATGAATAATCCCCCCTTGGACCCCTCTCTCTTGTGGAATAATATCCCCCCCTCTCACCTGTCATTCTTCATTCCCTTCGTATCACAACCAACGATTATTACTTTTATTAATTATTTAAATGTCCATAATATGCAATTTGATCCCCAATCACATTAAATCGATACATGCTCTTCTCCCCAACACATTGACTCACCATCCTAATTCACATTTATACAATTACCTTATAATTATCAGGGATTAAAAATAGGGATGTTACATTCCACTCCCCCTTATTTTTGCATTGTCCTTGGTGCACAACACCCTATAGGTGTAATTGCATTTTACAATTCTGGTTCCTTGGCTATAAATCAACATATAGGCTCTCCGGTCCAAAATCACACAGGCATTCCAGCCTACAAAAAATTACATAGGCTCTTCGGGCCCAATACCACAAATACATAGATGCCCAATCCCAAAAATCATAAATAGATAAGCGCTCCGGCCCCAAAATGTAGATACAAGGAACCTTGTCCCAAAACATATACATAAGCCATTGACATTCTCCTACAATTATTTTGATTTTCACCATCTATCTTCCTCTTGACTTGCCCAACCCAATGAATGTACCCCTTTACTACTCTCAGCCCATCGTGTGTCCCATTAGTTTACCAGGGTTGAACCAAGGAATGTGCCCCATTCACCATTCTTCGTACATTGGGTTGCACCATTTTTTTATCAGGATCTCTCTGGAACATGTCACTAGGAATGTCACTACTAGGAACTCAATGGATTCATTGATAGGAAGAACTACCAAGAAAATAACTAGCAACAACGTTGTTACCACAATGTATCTCACATAGGAGTTCACTCTTCAAGCTTGAAAAATTGGTTCTTTGACAATGCAAATCACACAAGAGTTCACTCTTCAGGCCTGACAACTTGGTTCTTCTGTTGTACTTACCCTTTAGGGTCAGGGATCTCTTTAACTGTTATATAGTTCCTCAAGCAATCCATCATTTTTAAAGGTGTTCTCACGCAGATGAATGTCAACTTATGATAGAATTCCATTATCAATCTATAACCTGTGGCAATCATCCCATCTGAATCATAGGCATACAACCAATATGTGACATCATCATACAATTTTCATTATAAAATTTAAAATCTGTTTTACGCAGGAAAACAAAATTTCCCAAACAAGATATTTTTTCTCATAGTTGTTTGGCTCTTGCTGCAGTAGATATCAATATTCCTTAAGGGATTACATCCCTAGCATTTCCAAGACCATTTCCCCTGAACTTTTCTCAATTTCCATGCATCTAAACAAATTGTCAACATATCATACCAATTTTCAATTATTAATTTCTCAAATATGTTTATACAGGAAAATAAATATTCCCATGCATGATATTTTTTCTCACCATGTTTTGATCTTGCAATTGTATATATTAGTCTTCCTTATGGGCTTACATCATTTCCATATCCAATACCACTCTTCCTATAGTTTCCTCAACTTTCTTGCAACCAAACAATATTGTTAACACTCATGCACATTTTTAGTAGTTCATAAGAAGATCTCAGAATTGTAAATGACCAACAATTCAATCATTTCAACCATTTTTCACATTAAAAATGGAATTAAACCATTCATCATACTACCTAGAATGAAATTATCATTCATTGTACATGCATTATCAACACACCCAACATTTCATAATGCAATCAAACTTTACTAATAAATAAAACCAATGTGCCAATAATCATGGCCACATATACACAATGCATCCTTGCATTGACTTTGGAATACCATATGTTCATTTCATGTATTCCACCATATGAGTTGGAAGGTATGGCCCACGCCTTAATACATCATCCAAAATCTTCCCCACAACCCATCCAATCATTTGGATACCTTCCTCTTCAACCCATAAACAATACTAGGAACATCGTCCCTTAATGTTATTCAGTGTAAGAAAAAAGGTTGTAGTCCAAACATCGGTTATACAGGGGAAAACCATTATGCACTTGGATGACATTATAGCCTTTCCATATCCAATCTCAGCATGTCCTCACACATGACCATCTCTAATGGTATTCATTGCTACACCAAGAGTAATGTCTCCTAACTTAACTTGGTTATGATCTCATAACCAACATAAAACAATATGCAGTTAAATTTCCCATAAATGCATTCAAGCAAAAAATAATATTTGCATACTCAAGGCCTCCTGCCTTTACATCAATTAAAATATTGATATTCAACTGAGGGAATTATTACCTCAATTTCCTTCAACATTTATATATATCATAACATCCCCAAATGCATACATGCATGGCTATCATCAATTTACTTGATGCTACCTGATCAATTGGTACTTTGTAGAAGCTCACAAGATCCCTTCACCAACCTCTTGATCAACATTCCCACCATCCTTGTTTGTATTCATATGGATGGATACCATAAGAAACAATATCATCATACTATAATATTTTTTCCTGGATACACAATCCATCATTAGTTTTATTCAAATATCATAGCATCATTATTTCATATATATATATATATA
>JASDQU010197529.1:0-11302 GCA_032191745.1 Picea mariana | reverse complement strand
TTTTGTGAACTAGGCTAGGAAGAAACAGACAGACGAGGTTCTCCGAGGAGATTTCATGAGATTTTGTGGGCCGTTGAATCATGCAGAGGAGAAAGAAAGGTCACAACGCAAGTGTGGAAGAAGTTCGACGCTCAGGAGAGTAGGAGCGTTGATCAGGATCACGAGGAGTGTGGATCCATCGCAAGATCGACTATCGGGCCATCGCATGAAAAGAGTGGGAGATTTGGTCACGAAAGTCACGAGAGTGTAAGGTGTGACATTCCGATAGCCATGTAAGCCATGTGGGCCACAGGTGATAGTGGGGGACAAGTGGCGTGAACCCTCGAAAGTTCAGCGTCTCGGGAGCTTATGAGGGAATTGTTTGACCTCGCGAGTAGAGAAGTCGCGAGGTAGCGATATTTCGGGTATCGGCACCTGGGGCCTCGAAAGTCGAGGAAGGATTCTATTGTTCTCGCGAGTCGCGAGACTGTGAGGGAGTGAGGTCGCAATTTCGGCATCTCGATGTATCGCATATCGGAGGTCGAGAACTTGAGAGTTGGTTGTCATGAGTGGTGAAACTGTGATAAACGCAGAAGTCCCGACAAGCAGGAGAAGGTCAGCGCCGACTGACACATCGGGTCTCGGGGATTTGAGAGCCCAGTCTATCGATAGTGAATTCGCATAGCCTCTTGTTTCAATTTTCCCGACAAGTGAACAAAGGGAAAGTCACACAAAGTAACTGTGGGTGCAGATCTTCCGATAGGGAGATAGAAGAGCATTAATGCTCTTCAGGCCGAGAAGAGAGAAGGTCCTGGTGTAGCGATCGTGCTCCAAGGAGTGCGGTTGGCGTGAGAGTGGTATCAGATCGGGAATATCTTTTTCTTTCTGTAGCAAAGAAAAGAAGTTCACCATGCCACCCAGAAGAGAAATGTAGTCACCAGATCCCAAATATAGGGAGGTGCAAAGAAGAGGTAGGCCAGCAGGAAATCCAGAAATGGAGTGGCATATGAGAGATCTACGAGAAAGGCTTTAGGAGATGGAGACATCACAAAGGCACAGAGTTGGTGCAGGGGATCTTAGCGATTCTGAAGTTGAAGAGGAAGCTGGACATGAAGAAGTGGTCACAGTAGAAGACGTTTAAACCGAGTGGTTGATCAAAGCCATTGCAAGAATGGGTGTGAAGGCGAAAATGGACATTCCAGTCTATGAAGGGAATATGAATGCAGAGGAGCTATTGGATTGGATAAGAGCTCTTTACACATACTTCAATAATAAAGATGTGGAAGAAGATAAGAAATTCAAGCATGCAGTTACGTGCTTGAAAGGGCATGTAGCGTTGTGGTGGGACGAGTTACAAGCTGATAGATGCTGCAAAGGCAAGAAAAAGATAAAAAGCTGGGATCAGATGATCGCAAAGATGAAGGCGAAGTTCATCCCAAGGGACTACCAAATTACACTGTTCAGGCGAATGCAGAATCTGAGACAGAAACTGATGACAGTCAAGGAATATACTGAAGAGTTCTATCGACTGAACATCAGAGAAGGTCATCGGGAGAGCAATGATGAGAAGGTGGCGAGATATCTGAATGGTCTAAGATATGACATTCATGATGAATTAAGCATGCTTACCATCCGAACGGTGCAAGATGCTTACCAATTGGCTCTGAAAGCCGAAGAGAAGCTGCACCGAAAGCAAGAATAGCGAGGGCGAGGAAGAAGCCAGCCAAGAGGCAAAGCAGTTGCCCAGGAAAGAACTCAGAAGCCCAAGGAGAAATGGAAAAGACCCCAGGGTAAGGCTGAGAGAGGTGGAACCTCACCGAGGCAGCCATATGTTTAGCCGAGAGGACAACAAGATGATCAGCGAGGAGATTATGTTGATGCAAACACTCTTCCTCGTACTAGAGGTCGAGGTAGAGGAAGGGGTGGAGTAATCACATGTTTTACATGTGGGAAGAATGGGCACAAATCATTCGAGTGTCCAGAGAAAAAGAAGGATGCAGGGGAAACTCACATCGCAGAAGCCTAGAGGCGTGATGCTGAGAACGAAGATGCAGCAAGCAGAAGATTGCTTGGGATGCATAAAGTCCTTTTGACACTTGAGAAGAAGATGGACAGCTCAGTGCAAAGGACCAAACTGTTCAGAATAGATTGCAAGGCTAAGGACAGGAAATGCAAGGTTATTGTGGACAGTGATAGCACAGACAATCTCGTTTCAACCGAGATGGTGGAGAAATTAGAGCTGGAAACGACTGATCACCCAAGTCCATATAAAGTCTCATGGATACAGAAGGGACATCAGGTGAGTGTCACCAAACAATGTTTGGTTGAATTCAGGATAGGTGGGTATAGTGATAAGATTTTGTGTGATGTTATTCCCATGGACGTATGTCATTTATTGTTGGGTAGACCATGGCAATATGACAGAAATGTGATTCATGATGGGAGAATGAACACATACACTTTAGAGAAGGATGGGAGAACACACAGGTTACTTCTGATAAAGGACAAGGAGGTAAAGCCAGAAGTAAACAACACAATACTTCTCATGAGTGGGAAGGAGCTTCTTACAGAAATGGAGAAGAAAGAAGATCCACAATCCTTTGTGGTCAGAAAAACGAGGATTGTTCTGACTAGCACAAGAGTGGATGATTTACCAGATGAGATTCAGGAACTGTTGGGAGAGTTCGCTGATATCATAGTGGACGAATTACCTCATTCGTTGCCACCGATGAGAAGTGTGAGTCATCACATAGACCTCATACCAGGAGCAAGTTTTCCGAATAAAGCTACGTACAGGTTGATGCCGCAAGAAAATGAAGAGGTCAAAAAGAAGATCCAAGATTTGATGGACAAAGGTTTAGTCAGAGAGAGCTTGAGTCCATGTGTTGTTCTGACAGTGCTCAGTCCGAAGAAATATGGAGGCTGGAGGATGTGTACCAACTCAAGAGCGATAAACAAGATAACCATCACGTATAGATTTCCACTGCCGAGAATGGATGATCTGATGGATTGCCTAAGTGGGGCAAATTATTTTTCAAAGATTGATTTGAAAAGCGGTTATCACCAGATTCGCATAAGAGAAGGCGATGAGTGGAAGACGACAATCAAGACAAACGAGGGTTTGTATGAATGGCTAGTCATGACGTTTGGCTTAACAAATGCACCAAGTACCTTTATGAGGCTGATGAATGAAGTCCTGAGGGAGTTCATTGGAAAGTTCATCATTGTTTATTTGGACGACATACTGATTTACAACAAATCAGAGGCTGAGCATTTGAAGCATTTGGCCATTTTGATGAGAAAGCTACAGCAGGAAAAGCTGCTGATTAACATGAAGAAATGTTTGTTCATGAAGACAGAGCTCATTTACTTGGGTTTTTTTATTTCAACTAATGAGTTGAGGATGGATCTAGATAAGGTGGACGTGATCAAGAATTGGCCATCACCGAGAAACGTGTTCGAGGTGAGAAGTTTCCATGGTTTGGCTAGTTTCTACATGAAGTTCATCAGGAATTTTCAGTGGGATTAGCGCGGCGATGATGGACACAGTGAAGAAGCGGCATAAGACTTTTCATTGGATAGTTGAGGCTGAGAAGAGCTTCAATCTGTTGAAGTGAAAGATCACAGACCAACCAGTGTTGGTGTTTCCTGATTTTTAGAAAACATTTCAGGTGAAATGTGATGCCAGTGGGTATGCCATAGGAGCGGTCTTGAGTCAAGACGACAAGCTAGTTGCATACTTCAGCGAGAAGCTGGATGAGGCGAAGCTGAAATACTCCATGTATGATAAAGAATTTTATGCTATCATACAGGTATTTAAGAAGTGGAGGCATTACTTGATCCCAAAAGAATTTGTATTGTACAGTGATAATCATGCATTACAGTTTGTGACTCAACAGGAGAAGTTGAATCAGAAACATGCAAAATGGGTAGAGTATATGCAGAAATTCACATTTGTAATCAAGCACATTTCAGGTACTGCTAACAAAGTGGCTGATGCTTTAAGCAGGAAATGTTTGTTGCTGCAGGAGTTCCGAGTCAAAACATTGGGTTTTGAAAATCTCAGGGACATGTATGCAGGAGATGCAGATTTCGGGTAAGCTTATACAGCAGCTGGGAATCCAGTTCGCAGAGATTGAAGTCCTTGGATAGACTATATGATCCAAGAAGGATTGTTGTTCAGAGGCAATCAACTGTGTATTCTGAATTGCTCCATGAGGGAGAACCTGTTGAAGGAGAAGAACAGTGGAGGTTTGGCTAGACATTTTGGCCATGACAAGACATTCACAAAGCTGAGCGAGTCATATTTTTGGCTAGGGATGCGAGCGGATGTTAAGAGGTTTGTTGATAGATGTCGGGTTTGTCAGCATTCAAAAGGGAGAAAGTAGAATGTGGGTTTTTATCAGCCATTGCCCATACCAGAGAGGCCATGGGAGGTGATAAGCATAGATTTTGTATTAGGTTTTCCAAGGACGCAAAGAGGTGTTGATTCCATCTTTGTGGTCGTGGAAAGGTTTTCAAAGATGGAACACTTCATACCATGCTAGAAAACCAGTGATGCAACGCACATCACGAATTTGTTTTTTAAATAGATCGCGAGACTTCATGGATTGCCGAAAAGTATAGTTTCAGACAGAGATACAAAATTTATAGGGCACTTTTGGAGGACACTATGGAAGAAGCTAGGAACTAACTTGGCATTTAGTTCATCTTATCATCCGCAGATGGACGGACAGATAGAAGTGGTCAACAGAAGTCTGGGAGATTTATTAAGAAGCTTGGTGACAGAGCACCATAGCAGCTGGGACAATGTGTTGCCATAGGCAGAGTTCGCGTACAATGATTCAGTGAATCGGAGTACAGGAAAAAGTCCATTTCAGGTTGTATATGGGATGTAACCGAGGGGAGTGTCTGAACTGTGGGATTCAGAACAGACTGCTACTAGCAGTGCTAGTGCAGAAGAATTCACTGAGGCAATGCAGGAACTTCACAGTCAGGTGAAGCAACGACTGATGAAATCAAGCCAAGAGTATAAACGCAGGGAAGATCATCATCGGAGACAACTGCAATTCGATGTTGGTAATCTAGTTCTGGCAAATTTGAGGAAAGAAAGGTTCCCAAGAGGAACATATAACAAACTTAAAGTGAAGAAAATCGGACCATGCAGAGTCCTGAAGAAATTCAGGGAGAATGCATATGAAATTGAGTTGCTGGATGGCATCGGGATATCTCCGATATTTAATGTTGCAGACTTATACCCATACAGGGCTAGAGAGGTAGAGACTGAAACTGAGGAACCAGTGGTCCAGTGGATGAAACAATTGCCAGTAGCAGAGAAACTGCAAATTGAATGCATACTGGATAAGCGAGTGGGTAAGAAGACCAGAAAAAAAGAATACTTTGAGTATCTGGTCAAATGGAAAAATCACCCAGTGGAGGATGCCAGCTGGGAGACTGAAGTGATGATCTAGAAGCATGGACAGACCATGCAGGAGCTCATGGATAGGATCCCATGAAATTTTTCAAGCAAGGGAGTATGATGCAGGAGCATCGCCCACGTCAAGCGAGCCAGCGCGAAAGCGGGAGACAGCTGGATAAGCCAGCACACATTTTTGAAATAGTTTGGGAATGTTGTGTAATCTTAAATGAATCATTTAAGAAATGACACACTTGTATTGTAATGGACCTTGAGCGGATAGCTCACATCCTTAGGTAGATGAGGCATTTAATAGAGTTAATGTAAAGTAGATAGGAATTAAATTCTAGATTTGATAGCTTTAGAGATCGAGAGGGAAACAGGATATAGACACCCTCCTTTGTACATTGTAACATAGTTGTGAGCATTCTGAATGGAAGAACATGCAGAGAAATGTTTGAAGAACCTCCATGTACAGACATTGAATTAATAGAAAAGCTTTGATTCAATTCCATGGTTGTGTTATTCTCTGTGTATTGTTGATGTTATGCTCATGAATGTTTTCTTCTTGTCATGCATTTGCTTTTATATGCTATGCATGTGATTTCATGGTTGAATTCAAGTCTATGAGAATAAGGAGTTAGTTTCAATTGTTTCTCTATCTTGAACCAGAGAATTCCTACAAGGAGTGCAGTTGAATCGTTCTAAGTTCGAATAGAAATAACTTTTGTTCTAAGTTCTCAGAAGTGCAGGTTTAGCACCAAAGCCGTGCAAGGCATGCGTAGAATAGAAGGAGTCTCAGAGTTGCGATTCTGAGTGAAGGAAGTGAAAGACTGCTCTTGCAGGAGTGCACAGAGTCGAGAAGACTTCAACACTTAGTTGTGATTGAAGAATCGTCGCAAGGAGTGCGTGCAAGGGTTTCTTCCTGAGGGATTGAAGTTGTGAAAGCTCAAGAGGGATAGGCCTTCAAAGTTCGTTGAAGGGCAGCGGAGAGAAGTTGCGTGAGAAGGGTGAATGGAAGAGCCGCAGGTTGGCGAAGCCATCTCATAGAGAGACACTTCTCGTTTTGTGAACTGGGGTAGGAAGAAACGGATAGACGAGATTCTCTGAGGAGATTTCACGAGATTCTGTGGGCCGTTGAATCATGCAGAGGAGAAAGAAAGGTCACAGCGCAAGCATGGAAGAAGTTCGACGCTCAGGAGAGAAGGAGCATTGATCAGGATCACGAGGAGCGTGGATCCATTGTAAGATCAGCTATCGGGCCATCGCGTGAAAAGAGCGGAAGATTTGGTCACGGAAGTCGAGAGAGTGCAAGGTGTGACATTTCGACAGCCACGTATGCTATGTGGGCCACAGGTGATAGTGAGAGATAGGTGGCATGAACCCTCGAAAGTTTGACGTCTCGGGTATCGAGAGCTGACAAGGGAATTGTTTGACCTCGTGAGTAGCGAAGTCACGAGGTAACGATATTTCAGGTATCAGCACCTTGGGCTTCGAAAGTCGAGGAAGGAGTCTATTGTTCTCGCGAGTCGTGAGACTGCAAGGGAGCGAGGTCGCGATTTCGGTATCTCGGCGTATCGTGTATCGAAGGTCAAGAACTTGAGAGTTGGTTGTCACGAGTCGCGAAACTACGATAAAGGCAGAAGTCTCGAAAAGCGGGAGAAGGTCAGCGTCGACTGACACATCAGGTCTCGTGGATTTGAGAGCCCAGTCTATCGATAGTGAATTCACGAAGCCGCGAATTTTGATTTTCCCGACAAGTGAACAAATGGAAAGTCACGCGAAGTAACTGTGGGTGCAGATCTTCTAATAGGGAGATAGAAGAGCATTAATGCTCTTCGAGCCGAGAAGAGAGAAGGTCCTAGTGTAGCGATCGTGCTCCGAGGAGTGCGGTTGGCGTCACTTCATTTTCGAGGTTGTAAGTCTTGCAACTTGGTGGATGATTTAACCACAATTTTCGCCTGCATATCTCTGCGTCTATGTTGAGTTTTCTCTGCATTTTGGGGGTGGATACCCACACGGTCTCCCACAGCAACAACAACAGTTTAGGCCTGTTCAGAAGAACAGACCAGGGTTCCAGGCCAGTGGGCCGCCATCTTCTACTTCGGGTACCAGGACTACTGGGCCGAAGAAGGGGTGTTGGATGTGTGGGGAGCCACACTACTAGCACGACTGTCCTATGGAGAGGACCAGAGTGTCCAGATCAGCCAAAACCACTACAATAGGAGATATGGGCAAGGCCCATCGGATTCATGCAGCGGTGAATAACTACCAGGCAAAGAAACAGTCAACTATGCTCGAGATGACAGGTGTTGTCGCTGACCAGACACTTAGTATTTTGATAGACCCAGTTGCTACTGAGAGTTTCATTTTTGGTGCACTAAAAAGGATTAAGGTAAAGGCAGTCGAACAGGACAAGTTTAGCTTCATAGAGATGGCTTCGGGAGCCAAACAGAAGGTTGGAGGAAAGGTTACATGATGTGCCCTTAACCTGGGAGAGTTTGTCATGAGGGTCAACTTGTACATCACAATATTAGGATCTTATGACGTCGTGATCAATATGTATTGGTTGGAATCGCATGAGGAGATACTCAACTGTAAGATGAAATGGTTGATATTGGTTGATGATGAAGGACAGAGATGTGTGATTGTAGGATGAAACTAGGGAGTCTCCCTGAGGTTCGTGTCTTCCTTATAGTTACGGAAGAGTATGCACAAGGGGTGCAAGCTTTATGCAATCCTTGAGCTAAATGAAAAGGGAGTAGCAGAAGGTCTATAACACCTCCCGGTGGTGGAGGAGTTTGCGGACATATTTCCAGAGGAGTTACCTAGGATGCCGCCGGAAAGGGAACTAGAGTTTACCATAGACCTGAAACCAGGGACCGAACCGATAGCAAGAATGCCTTATCGGATGTTGACCCCGCAGTTGCAAGAGTTGAAAATGCAACTGAAGGAGTTGTTGGACCTGGGACTGATACGTCCTAGTGTGTCACCATGGGGTGCACCTATTATTTTCATTCAGAAGAAGGATGGATCGTGGAGGCTTTGCATTGACTACCATCAACTGAACAAGGCTACAATCAAGAATAAATATCCCTTACCAAGAATTGATGATCTGTTCAATCAAATGAAGGGTGTGACAGTGTTCTCCAAGATTGATTTGTGATTAGGGTATCACTAGTTGTGGATCAAGGAAGATGACGTCCCTAAGACCGCCTTTAAGACGAGATTTGGACATTACGAGTTTACTGTTTTGCCGTTTGGACTGACAAACGCCCCAGGAGTATTTATGAGTTTGATGAACGAGGTGTTCCACAAATACTTGGACAAGTTCATCCAAGTATTCATTGACGATATTTTGATCTACTCTCGGATGATGGAGGAGCATGAGGAGCACTTGCGCTTAGTACTATAGTGCCTGCAATAGCACAAATTGTATGGGAAGTTGTCCAAATGTTGTTTTTATCAATCGAGGATTCACTACTTAGGGCATGTCATCTTCGGCGAAGGTATCACCGTGGATCCAGCAAAGGTTGAGGCTATTATGGAATGGCCTGTGCCAATGAATGTCACAGAAGTGCGTAGCTTTATGGGTTTAGCAAGATACTATCGATGATTTGTCAAGGGATTTTCAAAGATAGCAAATCCGATCATGGAATTGCAGAAGAAAAACAAGAAGTTTGTTTGGACCGAGAAATGCACGGAAGCATTTCGGAGGCTTAAGGATTTGTTGACAATAACACCAATACTAAAAGTCCCTGACATGGATGCGGACTTCTTGGTATGCACAGACGCATCCAATTAAGGTTTAGGCGGAGTCTTGATGTAAGACAGACGAGTGATTGCTTACATTTTGAGGAAGTTGAGAAGGCATGAGGAGAACTATGCGACGCATGATTTGGAGTTATTAGCCATCATATATGACTTGAAGGTTTGGAGACACTACCTTGCTGGGAGAAAATTTGAACTAAAGACTGATTATTGTGGACTACAACACATTTTCACGTAAAGAGACCTGAACGCACGACAACGACGTTGATCGAAATTGCTTAGCGAGTACAACTTTGAGATTACTTACATAAAGGGAATAGTGAACCGAGTGGTGGATGCTTTGAGTTAGACTGGACGATTTTGGATGAGTTTCCAAGAGGCCTTGGGAACCCAACTTAACTTTAGTACTGCATATCACCCGGAGACTGACGGGAAGAAAAAATGAACGAACCAAACCCTTGAAGACATGTTGCACATGTATGTGATGGACCAACAAAAGTGTTGGGAAGAATTCTTGCCACTAATAGAGTTCGCTTACAACAACAGTTATCAGAGCACCATTAAGATGGCACCTTTCGAGTTTCTTTATGGACGCCCTTGAGTTGGGATCGGCTTGAGGATAGGGTCCTAGTGGGACCATAAGCGATCCAAGAAATGCAAGAGAAAATGAAAACGATAAAACAAAGTATTAAAGAAGCACAGGATCGACAAAAGAGTTATGTCTATGCGCCTTGAGTCGACCGTAGTTATGAGGTCGAAAATCGAGTCTTCTTGTGAGTTAAACCCCATAAGAGTTCGATCAGGTTTGGAAAGGGAATTAAACTTTCTCCTAGGTTCGTGGGACCTTTCGAGATTGTGGAGAGAAAGGGGCCCATGGCCTATCGACTAGCCTTGCCTGATTCTTTGAGGCGTATGCACGATGTTTTTCATGTATCTGTTTTGAGACATTATATTAGTGATCCTACACATGTGACAGACATGAGTTCCTTGCAGGTATCATACGAGGGAGCACTCACGGCTGAGCCGGTCTGCATCTTAGATCATCGCGTTCGACAATTACGACATCAAACGGTAGATCAGATCAAGGTTCAGTGGGACAATTATAGTTCTCACTCGACGACCTGGGAGGACACATATGATATGCGCCAACAATTTCCATTTTTGTTTGATAGATAGACTTATGATACTATGATACATTTATTTTGGCATTTATACGAAGAAACTTCAGGACGAAGTTTATACCAAGAGGGGGTGTATGTAACATCCCACTTTGGCGCACTGAGAAAACTTATTCTTTGAGGAAACTTGCTCGCAAGTGATCCGGACTATTATGATATTAAAACTGTGGTCCTTGATTATGATGCGTTATGGTAGATGACATGATGTTTTACTGCTCTGACATAGACAGGTGCTATTGACTCGGTTTTACTGAGTGTGTAGGGTTTTGGACCTTGAGGATGCAAAGGCATCGATGGAACCCCTTGGACTCCGGATTGAGTCAGGGAGTGTGCTATTTGGGTTGATTTATTTACTGTGATATTACATTGATTTGATGATATGATGTGGACATGTTCTGACATGATTGTTGATGATGTAGGCTGACGATAGCTTGCCAACCAGACTCACATATGGAGTAAAGGGGCCACACATGATTTCCAGAGAGGTTGAGGGAGAGGTGTGGACAACAACCCTGCCACAACCTACTAGCACTCCTTTCATGGCTCGAACTATAGGTTAACGATTACCTAGTTCGAGAGGAGCCACGATGCCGTGAGGGCAGACTGCGGTAGTCGCTCACGATGATTCTAAGGTGCACGCAATAAGGTGGGGGCCTTGCTCCTTACATCCCTTAGTCTCCCACAAGTTCACCTATCGGAGTGTTGACTCCAGGGGTTATTGATGTTTACCAATTAGTCAAGTTGGCGAGTCATGCAGAAGAAACTAAAGGGCACGTCGTGCATAAGAAACACTAGAGGTGAGTGCCACCCTTGGAGCACGTGCTGCATCCTGAAGGGCACGTCACGCAAAAGAAACGAACGAGGCGAGTGGCACCCTTGGAGCACGTGGTGCGTCCTGAAGGGCATGTCGCATTTTCATTGATGAAGGAACAAACCTAGATGGCCCTAAGACATTTAA
>JASDQU010197528.1:6605-19675 GCA_032191745.1 Picea mariana | reverse complement strand
ATTAATTTGTCATTTTCTTTCCATATCACATTGTAATAAATTTGTCATATTTGTACTTGGTGTTTAGGCTCATAACATTTATTGAGAAGTGTTGTTGTCTTTCTTTATCATTCTTTTTTATATTGTTTTCAAATTTCCATCTATGTGAGTATTCATAAGATATCCGACTCTCTTTCCACTTTCCATCTTCCAAATATTGCTTCATGGAATGTCAATTAATTTGTGTGTCTCATTGACAACTTACAAGACAATCATGCTCCGTGTACCAAAAGGACCTTGCATGAAAACAACCATTCACTTATATTTAAAGAGCATTACATTAAAATAATAGACATTCCGAACATGCACAACAAAAACTATAGGAACTCTCTTACCAAACAACATTGATAGTTAACTAATTAAACTCTCATACGTGTTTAATGAGAGTAATGAATTTTATTACATATATTTTTTAATTTTCAAATTTTGTACTATGTCGAACTTAATGCCGAATTGTATTCCCTAAATTTTCACAGTCGATTTTTTGTCGAACCTCAAAGTCGTCGAACTCAAACACGAACACGAACCAGGTGACTAAGGCTCTGACTAGGCTGCCCCTAGTCTTCAGGTTTCCCTTTCCCGTTTCAGTATCTGGAGTAAATTTTCATGCTTTTGCCTTGCATTTTTACAGTATTGTTTATCCCTTCCTACTCGTCTTTTTCAAAGTTGTGATTGGGGATTTTTGTCTTGAGTCTGCATGGTTTGGATTTCTTGGTTTTCGTATGGTGCGCATTTTATATTTGACAGGTATGGACCGTAACTGGTCTGATGTAAGATAAATACTGCGCCTCAACAAAGAGATAACATAAGCAAACAGTGGTGCTCTTCGGCACATCTCTGCGAAGATTTTGGACCTGGAACAAGCCAATGTTGTCAATGCAGCAAACATCATGAACCTACTCTCATCTCGGATGTAAAGAATAGATGCTTTGGAGATTGAATGCCAATATCTCTGGTCCCTGGTTATCCCGCAGCATCAGAATTCTCCCTCTCTGGCTTCAATTAATCAAGGCACAGCAAACTCTCATCATGAAGGAAACAATGAAGAAGAGACAGTTTGGTTCCTATGGATGTTGAAGAAGGTTCCCCTCACTCTGTTGGAGTACAGGAAGTTCAGGATAACAAGTCCCCCTCACTCTGTTGGAGGGCAGGAAGTTCAGGATAATGAGCCTCCATAACCAGTAATTGTTCTTTACAGAAGTTTTGCTGTTGGCTCAGTATATTAAGCAAATAACTTGCATAAATGTATGGAATGTCTCTTTGGAGAGCCCTAGTTTTTGTCTCTATTACTATGGAAATATGCTCAGTCCAAGAGCCAAATTTTGTAACTATGTATGACTATTGTTTGCTTCGGCACAGCCCCTTTATATTAATATAATTTCTTTTTCAGTTAAAAAAAAAAAGATGATGAATGTTTTCTAAGTTTATAACCTTGAAGTAAATCGCTTACTCACTCAACTTTCTCTTTTCCTAGCTCCATTGCATCGAATATTTTGTTCTTTTTGAGTATTTTACTTGCAGATCTGCAACTTTTGGTCTCAGATCTGAAGTAGATTTTCACAGATTTAAGAAGGGAAAACACTGATTATACATTCTAACACATAAATATGAAGTTTACTTCGTGTTCCCAAGTGTTTGTAGACTGAATAAGATTTCAGCAAGTACATATTGCAGATTTGAAGTCTATTGAAAAGTACACTCGAAGATTTTTTACTTCAGATTTTTTACTAGGGATGCACCCTTGATGCTAGCAAGTACTACCCCAAAAAGTGAGGGATTGTGCAAAAAGAGGCTTTGGCACCTTCCCTTATTGTTCATTCAATCCCTTTGTGACTAAATTCCCCAAGGATAGTTTTGAGTGACAGCATGAGTTATGGACAATACAATGAGACAAATCTATTACACTATCATGTTGGATGGTTGGACCAAGAGGAGACATAGGACCCTACTTAATTGTTTAGTCTCTTACCCCAAAGGCACCATTTCCTGAAACCAGTGGAAACATTTGACTCGGGAAAGAATGATGAGCGTCTTTGCAAATTGCAAGTAAATCGACTCAGTGATTTTAGAGATGGGAGTAAAAAATGTAGTTCAAGTAGTCATTGTCAATGCAGTGGGTATGTGGCTGTTTGACAAATTGTTGGAGAGACACCCCCACCATTTTCAGACCCCATGCGTCACCCATTCCATAGACCTTATTATAGAATATATTGACAAACTTTTTTGGGTCCAAAATTTGTGGAGAATGCTAACTCCATTACTGACTATATTTACAAGCATACCACGGTACTTATCATGGTATATACTCAGACTGAAGGGCAATGAGCTTGTCCACCCCATTATCATTGGATTTTTCAAAAATTTCATAGCCTTCCAATGAATTGTTATGAAAAACTAGCTCTAAAGAGGATGCTTGTGGCTCGTAAATGGACAGAGACCAAATATTCAAAGTCCAATGATGGCATGCAGATTGCAAATCCCCACTTCTTGATGAAGAGGGTTGGAGAGACTCAGTAGTCTAGTGGCTAGTCATCCCCACTAGACTATAGTCTCATGCACTATGGGGAGAAGTCAGATAAACTCAACGTTATCATATTAAGTTGACTTGAAAAAAGAAAAGTAACTCAATGAAAGAATAGAACACACGAGAATGAGTTAGGAGTTAACCCTAGGGGTTAACTAACTCAACAGAGAAACAGATAGGAGGTATAAAGGAAAGGCAAGGGCGCACCTCTCACTTACCTTGGATTATTATTGCATTTTGCTTTTGGGCTCTAGAGCACACAGTTTTGAGGGTTTTGTGAATACAAACCCTAGAGAACAACTCGATGGTGAAAGATCCCACCTCCCTTGTTCCAAGCTTGGTCTCGGGGATGCAATACTCCAGCCACACCATTCTACAGCAGCTACAGGTACCATCTTCCATCCAGGGCAGCAACAGGGCGTAACTTGGAGGGTTTCCAACCAAGGGGGTGCACCATAGATTGAAGGAAGTTCGATCTAAGAGTTTGAGAAGGCTTTTGGATATTTTGGCACTTGGGTTTTCTCTGTAGGGTCTTGATCATCATCTCTTGTGCATTTTGAAGGAGTTATCTTTGCTATTTGATTTGTTGAAGCATTGGCAAGATTTGGAGAGAAGGAGGGCGCTATTGGAAAGTAGATCTACTCAGTTTGGAAGGGCAAAACTTCAGATCTTAGCCCAAGACTTCACCTAAGGGTTTACCTTGCCCTGATCTACCTTTCTAGAGAGTTTCAGAGCATTTGGAGGTCACCATCATCAGGGCCAAAATATTGGGCCTTGGCAATCTTCAGGAGGGCGCAGCCTAGTTTGGGGTTTCAGCATATTGCAGGGCAGATCTTAGTATTTCGGCTTGAGACTTCAGGAGGGGGCTCACCTTGCCCCGATCTATCATTCTACTGAGTTTTGTGGCATTTGAGGACTTCCATCAGCAGGGCTGAAATATTGGACATTCTCAGCTATCCAGGAGAGTGTACCTTCAGCTAGGGGGGGTTTGGATGTGACCTTGGTTTATTTGTATTGGTCTTCAGCTTGTATTCAGCCTTTGGAGGCTTATATCTTCTTATCTGAGCATTTTGTAGTGGCTCATACTCCATCTAGAGGATCTATCTGATGTCATTCCAGATCTGCAGTCCTATTGTATCAGGTTCTTTCATATTATCTAAATAAAGGTCAGATCTATGTTGTTTGGTTCCATATCTGGTGTTTCTTGCTGTCTCTTGTATTTCCACATGTTGCATCTTCAAATCTATGTTCACATGCTTGATAACTAAATCTAAAAACTCTAAGACGCAACTCCAAGAGTAAAGCTGCAAACAAACACACACACCACAATTAACAGTGCGCAGTTAGTGTTCCCAGCGAAAAAATTGGCTTGGGAACATTACAGTGGTATCAGAGCGTTCATCCTCCCAGCTAGTAGGGATAAGCACATGCAGAAGTTCAGTGGTATCTATATGGGCAGACGTAGGAAGCAGGCAGGCGAACCAGAGGCAGACATGGAAGGTTCAGGTGAGGACAGTGAGCCACGAGTCTTAGCAAGCTTTGCAAAGGAACTACATCAGTCTATACTTCAGACAGAGAGTGCATTGGTACACCACTTACAAGAAAACCAAGAGGCAATGCGCAAGGGTCAGAGTGAGTTGAGGGAGACCTCAGAGAAGGTAAATGCCAATCAGGATAAGATCTCACAGGCATTATTACATTTGACTCATGGAGGAAAGGGGCCCGAAATGTATGCAAACAGAGAGGCTAGTGGATCTCATGGAGGGTATAGACATCAGCAGGAGCACATTCCCCATTATCACACTGAGGGACAGAGCCATGGAGGAGGTGCACCACAGGGACAGACACACAGCAGGACCACCCATAGGACCTATCTACCTTCGTTCTTGGTGAACAAACACAGCCAAACTACCAAGACGAAATTGAGGACAATTTTGATCAGTATGTCAGGGAATATAACTCATTAAGCGTAGCAATCCAAAGACAAATCACACTGGATCAGTATTGTGGATTTAAACTCAAAGGTAAAACCAGACCGTACCATAGGAACAACCATGAGTTAGCGCGCAGGGCCAGTAAAATGGAAATCCCCTATTTTGATGGATCTTCCAAGGTGACTGCACAGGCTTGGGTGCAGAAACTTGACACTTACCTACAGCTTAACTCAATGAGAGAAATGGATGCCATCAAGTTTGCCACCATGTACTTGGAGGGCAAAGCTCATGACTGGTGGTACCATGGATTAACTACACTAGGCCACAATCAGATCATGGCTTACACAAGGTTTACACAAAGGCTTATTGACAGGTTTGACCAGGGGGATCCAGAGCTACATTTTAGGGAACTCACCCAACTCAAGCAGACAAGATCACCAGAGGTGTATATTGAGGAGTTTCAGAGGATAGCGATCATGGTGCAGGATGTGTCATAGTCAAGACTCATGATGCTTTTCACAAAGGGATTGATGGAACCCTAAAAGGGTTGGGTAAAGGCTTTCAAGCCTACCAACTTACAGGACACTATATGGAGGACAAGAGATCTAAGCCCAGCAGCGAAATCTAAATTCATCCCTAGACCACCTCTAAATACAGGAGGACGAAACCAAAGACCTCCCATGAACCAAGGAGGAAGAGACCAAAGGGGTTTTGACAGAGAAAGGTGTAGAATGGATGCAAACACTAGAAGAGAACTAAGGAGGAAACAATTGAGCTATACATGCAAAAAACCTTGGGATCCATCCCACAAATGTATGGGCAGAGGCAAGGCACATTACATTGAGGTAACTTCCGATAATGAGGAGGATGAAGATTCCGACCACCTTCAAAACATAGAAGCAGACACCACCGAAATTACAGAAGAGGATCATACAAGTCACGGCATTGCAACAGATGAGAAGGCTACATTGGCATCCATCAGTGGGGTACCCAAATACAACACTTTTAGGATGAGACGGGTGTTGCAGGGGCAGAAAGCCTCGATTCTCGTTGATGGGGGTGCTTCTCACAACTTTATTGAATCAGCTCTATTACAAAGAAGACACATACCCACTGTGGAATTTGAAGGATTCAAGGTGGAAGTATAAGGAGGGAGCACTATGCCCTGTAACAAGTACATTCCGGGAATGAAGCTTACATTGGGCAGACATGATTTAGCACAAGACTTCTATGTGATGGACCTTCCAGACACCAATATCATCCTTGGGGTTCAGTGGCTTAGTACGCTGGGGCCAATCACTACCAACTACAAGACCATGGAGATGTCCTTCATAGAGGAAAGTGGGAAAAAGGTAGTTCTCAGGGGTATGTCAAGAAACACACCTAGGGTGGTTACAGCAAAGCGCATGGAGGCCATTTTCAGAAGAGAAGACATTGTATATGYTGTTGAGYGTAGAATATCARTACRAGTGGATAAGAAGGGAGAGACCCACTATTCACCAGAGATTCAGAGGATCATTGACAAGCATAGCAAGGTGTTTGGACCCATTCCACCAAAAGCACCACCACATAGGGGGTTTGAGCATATCATAGAGTTGGAAGAGGGAGAGAAACCTGTCATCACTACTCCCTATAGACACCCAAAAAAGTACAAAGATGAAATAGAGAAGGCTATCAAAGAACTGCTAGACATGGGCCACATTAGATCGAGTTCTCAGTGGTACTAGTGAAAAAGAAGGATGGGACCATGCGCATGTGCATTGATTATAGGGCCTTGAACAAAAAAACAATTAAGAATAGGTATCCCATTCCAAGGATTGATGAGCTATTGGATGAGCTCCACGGGGCCGTTTACTTCACAAAGATTGACTTACGCTCTGGCTATCATCAGATCAAAATGAGGGAGAAGGATGTCCCCAAAACTGCCTTCAGATGTCACTACGGTCACTATAAATTCTTAGTGATGCCATTTGGATTGACTAATGCGCCAGCCACATTTCAATCTTGCATGAACCATGTCTTCAATAAGCAGTTAAGGAAGCACCTCTTGGTATTCTTTGATGACTTGTTGATCTATAGCAAGACTTGGGAGGAGCACATTTAGCATGTAGAACAGATTCTAGCCATCATGGAGGATCAGTCCATGTATGCAAAGGAATCCAAATGTGAATTTGGAATGACAGAGGTCCTCTACTTGGTACACATCATTGGGGTGAAGCGGGTACAGGTACACCAAGAGAAGATCCAAGCTATACTTGACTGGCCCACACCTAAGACCTTCACAGAATTGAAGGGATTTCTTGGCATTTGTTGCTACTACAAAAGGTTCGTCAAGGGTTTCTCACACCTTTGTGCACCCTTAACCGATTTGACCAAGAAATGAGCATTCAAATGGAGTTCAGAGGCACAGTTGACTTTTGACAAAATGAAAAAGCTAATGAGTACGTGCCCAGTCCTAGCTTTGCCAAATTTCGGCCAACCCTTTACAGTCGAGTGTGATGCATCCGGAGAAGGCATTGGGGCAGTACTTATGCAGAAAAGGCACCCTCTTGTCTATGAGAGCCGAAAACTGAGGGGCCCTAAGCTTCTTTATACCATCTATGACAAAGAGATGTTGGCCATCATGCACACATTGGCTAAGTTCAGGCAATACTTGGTAGGAGCGAAATTTGTGGTAAGGACAGATCACAACAATCTTAGGTACTTTTTGGAACAAAAGGACTTAAATGAGAGGCAGCAGAAGTGGGTTAGCAAGATACAGGCTTATGATTTTGACATTGAATTCATCAAGGGGAAGAATAATGTAGTGGCAGATGCATTATCCAGGAGGCCATCGGTTTATGCTATGACCGATATCTCAATTGACTGGAAGGCCCACCTCTTGGTGGAATACTCAAAGAACCGATTTGCATGTCAATTAATGGACGGACAAGTACAGAATGACAACTTCATAATCATGGATGACATCATCTACTACAAGGGTCGAATTTTTTTGGTTATTTAGTCAACCTTTAAGGCCAAGGTACTATAAGCTTGCCATGATTCACCTGTGGCAGGGCATCAAGGATTTGTCAAAACATACCGACAGGTAAGAAAAAGGTTTTCTTGCAAAGGGTTGAAGGAAGATGTGATGTGCCACATCAAGAAATGCACTATTTGTCAGGTAAACAAGGATGAGCACACACATCCAGCAGGATTTTTACAAACTCTACACATCCCGGAGCACAAATGGGAAATCATCTCTATGGACTTCATCACAGGATTTCCCAAAGCACAGGGTAAAGATTGTATTTTTGTAGTGGTGGACAGATTAACTAAATTTGCACACTTCTTCTCCATTGCCACAGACTTCAGTGCAGCACAGGTTGCAGATTTGTTCTTCAGGGAGGTTTTTAGACTGCATGGTTTACCCAAGACCATTGTGAGTGACAGGGACAACCAATTCATGAGCACCTTTTGGCAGGAATTATTCAGGTTAGTTGGTACGGCCTTGACCCCTAGCACCAGTTACCATCCTCATACTGATGGTCAAACAAAAATAGTCAATAAGTGGGTGGAAGGCTACCTCCGAAATTATGTATCAGGGCAGCAAAAGGCATGGGTCAGGTGGCTACATTTGGGAGAGTACTGCTACAACACAACTCATCATGTCTATTGGCATGACTCCATTCAGAGCCTTACAGTTATGACCCACTCTCCTTTGTAGAGATCGTCTTTGGTGATAGCAGGGCTCCTATGGTTCAGGATTGGATTCAGCAGAGTCAGGACATACTCAAAGAACTGAAGGATCATCTGCAAAGGGCACAGAATCAGCAAAAGGTCCAGGCAGACAGGCACAGGGTGGAACGTACATTTGAGGTTGGTGATCTGGTCTACTTGAGGCTCCAACCATACAGACAGGCATCCATCAAAAGAAGTGGAGCAGAAAAGCTCCAACCCCGATTCTTTGGACCCTACAGGATCAACAGGAAGGTAGGGATCGTGGCTTATGAGCTTGATCTTCCACAGGGCAGCAAAATACACAACGTTTTCCATGTGTCATGCTTGAAAAGAGCCATAGGCCAACACATCACTCCCATTGAGGTATTGCCACCCTTAGATGAGGAAGGGCAATTGATACTGATACTAGACGAGGTACTGGAGGTTCGGGAGAAGAATCTAAGGAGGAGAAGCATCAAGGAATACTTAGTCAAATGGTAAGACTTACCTATTGAGGATGCCACTTGGGAGAGTGAACAGGTTCTACAGGGAACAGGTTCAAAATTGCTTGTGGGCAAGCAATTTCTAGCAGGGGAGACTATAATGTCCCCCACCTCTTGATGAAGAGGGTTGGAGAGACTTAGTAATTTAGTCATCCCCACTAGACTATAGTCTCATGCACTATGGGGAGAAGTCAGCTAAACTCAACGTTATAATATTAAGTTAACTTGGAAAAAGAAAAGTAACTCAATGAAAGAATAGAACACATGAGCATGAGTTAGGAGTTAACCCTAGGGGTTAACTAACTCGACAGAGAAACAGATTGGAGGTATAAAGGAAAGGTGAGGGCGCACCTCTCACTCACCTTGGATTATTATTGCATTTTGCTTTTGGGCTCTATAGCACACAGTTTTGAGGGTTTTGAGAATACAAACCCTAGAGGACAACTCGGTGGTGAAAGATCCCCATCTCTCTTGTTCCAAGCTTGGTTTCAGGGATGCAATACTCCACCCACACCATTCTACAGCAACTACAGATACCATCTTCCATTCAGGGTAGCAACATGGCGTAACTTGGAGGGTTTCCAACCAAGGGGGCGCACCATAGATTGAAGGAAGTTCGATCCAAGAGTTTGAGAAGGCTTTTGGATATTCTGGCACTTGGGTTTTCTCTGCAGGGTCTTGATCTTCATCTCTTGTGCATTTTGAAAGAGTTATCTTTGCTATTTGATTTGTTGAAGCATTGGCAAGATTTGGAGAGAAGGGGGGCGTTATTGGAAAGTAGATATACTCAGTTTGGAAGGGAAAAACTTCAGATCTCAGCCCAAGACTTCACCTAAGGGTTTACCTTGCCCTAATCTACCTTTCTAGAGAGTTTCAGAGCATTTGGAGGTCTCCATCATCAGGGCCGAAATATTGGGCCTTGGCAGTCTTTAGGAGGGCGCAGCCTAGTTTGGGGTTTCAGCATATTGCAAGGCAGATTTTAGTATTTCGGCTTGAGACTTCAGGAGGGGGTTCACTTTGCTCTGATCTATCATTCTACTGAGTTTTGTGGCATTTGAGGACTTCCATTAGCAGGGCCGAAATATTGGACATTCTCGGCTATCTAGGAGAGCGTACCTTCAGCCAGGGGGGTTTTGGATGTGACCCTGATTTATTTGTATTGGTCTTCAGCTTGTATTCAGCCTTTGGAGGCTTATATCTTCTTATCTGAGCATTTTGTAGTAGCTCATACTCCAGCTAGAGGATCTATCTAATGTTATTCCAGATCTGCAGTCGTATTGTATTAGGTTCTTTCATATTATCTAAATAAAGGTCAGATTTATGTTGTTTGGTTCCATATCTGGTGTTTCTTGTTGTCTCTTGTGTTTCCATATGTTGCATCTTCAGATCTATGTTCACATGCTTGATAACTAAATCTACAAACCCTAAGACGCAACTCCAAGAGTAAACCTGCAAACAAACACACACACACAATAGTTAACAATGAGCAGTTAGTGTTCCCAACAAAAAAATTGGCTTGGGAACATTACACAAAAAAA
The DNA here is from genome assembly GCA_032191745.1 of Picea mariana. Lineage (NCBI taxonomy): Eukaryota > Viridiplantae > Streptophyta > Pinopsida > Pinales > Pinaceae > Picea > Picea mariana. Next base: position 9,438 of record JASDQU010197528.1, on the reverse strand, counting down.
TTAAATTGTGGTTGAGGGGGCTTGGACTTGGACCCACTTCCACAACTAGAGATACAAATACCTTCAGGGCCAAGGGAATCAATCGGAATCCACAATCGTCGTGTAGGATCCCAATCTATTCATGTTGAGGATTCTGATGAGGATTCCGATGAGGATTCCGATGAGGATTCTGATGATTAGTATAGTAGTATCTAGATTCTAGTATCATACAGTATACTATGCTTATTTTTGGACTCTAGAGGGCATTTTGAGCCTCTTTATTGATGTATTTTTGTTCAGAACTTCATATATGTATTGCACTTAGTGTTATTTTGGTTATATGCCCTCTTACTCGATATATAAACGAGAATCTTTGAATATTTGTGTATAAATGGTTTGAATTCGTATTGATGCACATGAATATATATGTTTTTTTTCAAGTTTTGAATATTTTATGTAGTTTTTGGTGAACTGGTTTTTTGGTCCAGTTTTTTTCCGATCTGGTCCGGTCTGGTTTTGAATTTTCGGGGTCGATCGATCCTGTCCAGTTTTCGGTTCTGATAACATTGAAGTCCATACAGTCTTATGGACAGGACCGTACAGACAGTCCATCCAGGCGCCCATATAGGTCATACGGACAGACCATGCAGGGGTCTATACATGTCGTAGGACAGGCCGTATAGCGATGCAACATGCCATTCCACTCAATTCAGGGTGATTTTTGGTAGCCGTGCAGCTGCTTGGTTTTGGCAGCATGTGGAGGTTTCCTTGTAAGTTTTTCTAAGGAATGAAATGTTGATTTTGAAGGAGTAATTACCTATGTATGTGTGAATGCATTTGTAACATCCTTATCCTCCATGGACAACCTTATAAGTGCTTGAATATCTTGAGAATGAATAGGATATGTTCAATCTAACTACAAATAATTCTAGCGGACGCAACTAATCAGAAATTTTGTACTCCGGGCAACTTCACCAGTGTTGCCAAAGGTGGGAATGTCCAACAAGGTTGTTAGAGAGGAGTCACATGGTGACTCGAACTCAGACTTCCAAACGTTAGAAATTTCCCCTATTTCCAAAGGATGTGAAATCGTTGAAGATAAGGAGCCCATTGAAGTTGCTTTTGTTCCCGAATCTTAGATTGTGAAATAAAAAACATAATGGTTAGATGATCAATATGAAGAATTGTTTCCTTACCAACAATGAATTGATGATTGTTTAGATTTATATCACGGACAAGAACTTCCACATAGTTTCAGTGTGAATGTGCAAGAAGTAGCTTGAGATATCTTCGAAAAGTAATTCTATTTCAAAATTCACTTCAGTTAAAAAAAAAAGTGAAAGTCTTATATTTAGTTGTGAAGTCTAAAAAAGAGTATCTAGTGCATAGGAGTAAACTGAAAATAGATAAGGTTTTGATCTCAGCTAAAAGTACAAAGATGGGTCAAGATAGAGAGTTCACACACACACAAACAGTTGAGCAAGTTGAGCGATAGAGAGAGAGAGAGAGAGAGAGAGAGCAACGAAGAAAGAGGCATTTTCAGGTAGCGTACAGTCCCATACAGGGTTTCGTACAGAACAGCTCGATACAGTCGTACAGAAGTCCATACAGTCATATGGGCAGGACCGTATAGATAGTCCATGCAGGTGCCCATATAGGTCATACGGACAGACCGTGTAGGGGTCTGTACAGGCCATAGGACAGGCCATACAGTGATGCAACAGGCCATTACGCTCAATTCAGGGTATTTTTTGGTAACCGTGCAGCTGCTTGGTTTTGGCAGCATGTGGTGGTTTCCTTGTAAGTTTTTCGAAGGAATGAAACGCTAATTTTAAAGGAGTAATTAACTGTGTATGTGTGACATTGTTTTTTGCTTCCGCTATTTAATTTCCAGAGATTGTGTGATTGATGCTATGGTTTGAATTTAATTTCAGCATTAATTAAATTCAAAAAATACTTGTTTAATTGAGATCGTAAGGACTTTAGTCACCTAGGCTTGGATTTTTTATAATGATCACTATGAACGATTATTTCCTTACCAACAATGTATTGCCTCAATTGCTTGAGTGTTTGAACAAATGCATATCATATTTGGTATAGTTTTGTTTTGTTGCAGAAAGTACCCCCCTGCATAAGAACCACACCCATAACATAATACGATGCATATGCTCTATCTCAAAGAACTTATTCCAATCAAGAAGAGCAGGCACTGGAGCTTAGCAAAGGTCATCCTTGAGAGCTTTTTAAATGTTTTATTTGTTGTAGCATTCCATGAGAAATGCTTCTCATTGGAGAGTTGACGAAGTGGCTTGGCAATGTGAGAGAAATGTCAGATGATTTCTCTATATAAATTCATACCACCAAGGAATCTTTTCAAATCTGTAGCATTAGATGGAGTTCATCAATTTTGAAAGGCTTTGACTTTGGTAGGATCTTTATGAAAACCATTGCAGTCCATTACAAAACAAAAATAACGAATCGAAGTCTACCAAAAGAACKWCTTCTTCACTTTTGCTTGAAATATATGTTATCATAGTAAAGAAAAACCAATCTGAACATGTTTAATGTGATCCTCCCAACTGCTAATATAGACCAATATGTCATCCAAATATACCACTATGAATTTCTCAAAATGTGGACGAAAGATGTCATTGATTATTCTCATTAATGTGGTTGGAGCAATGGAAACACAAAAAGGCATAACTAGTCACATATGAAGGATCCATAGTACATATGTACCGAACGATACGAGAAACGAGATCAACTTTGTGTTAATGTTTGACCGCCTTTAACTATTGTATGAGATCATCGATCCTTGGCAATGAATACTGGATTTTCACAGTCATCTTATTCA
>JASDQU010197523.1:3254-16573 GCA_032191745.1 Picea mariana | reverse complement strand
TTAAAAGACTGCCTATCATTTCGAAGAAGAAGAGGTTTTCTCCCTTTATGGGTTTCCTCATGAAAATCTATCTCTATGTATATCTTATGTGTGACTGATGCTCATTAATTTTATTGTCTGTATGATGTATAATGTTGATGATCACTTGAAGAAATATTAAGAATGTATTAATAGACTTAAGATTGTTTAAGCACAATAACAACTAATTCACCCCCCCTCTCAGTTGTCTTAGTAATTTCGACAGACTTGTGAGTCCCTTCTTCCTCCTTGGGAGGGCTCTTGAGTTCCCTAATGGAGAGCTCTTCTTACAATGGAAGAAAAATAAAAAATGATGAAGAAAATCAATGCCTATTCCCTCAAGAGGTGAGTGGAATGGCCTATTGCAATGATGCTTGAATAATCCTTGGAGAAAAGAGGATTCTCAAGGGAGAATTGAAGCAACATAAAAATACTATGAAGATCTTGGTTTCTTAGTGCACCCATGGCCTCCTTTTATAGAATTTCTTCAAGAAATAATTCAACTGGTTCTTAGTGTGAACAAGGGGCCGTCTAGGTCACCCTTTGTTCCTTGACCAGCCCCCCATTCAGATTTTGATCAGATATGAAGGTCAAATCAAGTTGGAATCTGGACCATAAGTGGTTGGGGGCTGACAAAAACCATAAATGTGTCGTTCACAGGAGTGCGCAACTTTTTTCGTACACAGTCACACATATGGTGCATTGTGCGCTCTACGGGCTTCATTGACTCTCACACTATGCGCGCGCTTCCTTTAGTGAGTTTGTCCATGTCAATTTTTCCCCAATTGTATATTTTTTTCATTTTTAAATGGATTTTGGTGTTGCAGGTGAACTAATATTTGTTGGCATTGTTGTATTTATGTAACCATTTGCGTGCAATGTTGCGGATGAAATTTCAGTGATAATAGTAAGGACAATATTTATACATGTGATCTCCTTCACATCCTTGACACTTTATGGGATACTGCCTTGGCCTCTTTCCCAAGGACTCAGTCATTTTTTTATCACAATGAGATGGATTCCCTTGTTGATATGATTGAGATCCATTCTTCATGAATGGTGGCTTGAATCCTTTCTTCCCTTGATCCATATTTTCTTTCTTCTTTTCATTCCAAGGCATTTGGAAAGCTGTCTTTCCTCTATTCTACTCATATAAATACTTGTCTTTTCTTATGGATTCTTCTAAATTCTTGGGTTAATCAAACTGAATTTTATCCTTGAAAAAGGATGGAAGTCCACTCAAGAACCTATAAATTTTGACCCTCTCATCTTTGATGAAGTTGACATACCTCAGAAGTTCCAAGAAACTTCTCTCATATTCATCCATGGTCATGTTCCCAAGCTTGAGTTCAAATAACTCTTCCATGTTCTTGTCATAATATTTCTCTGACAAGTACTGTTGTTGAAAATATTTCTTGAATTTCTTCCAAGAAATTATTTTCTCATCAAGGTTCTTAACTTTCTTCAACCGGTCCCACCACATGGATTCCTTCCCTTGAAGGTGGTAGGCTGCAATTCTGGATTCTGCATTTGATGAGTAGTTATACAATTAAAAATATTTCCTCATTCCCAATAACCATGCTTTTGCATCTTCAACTTTCTTGTTTTCTCCATCAAATGATGGTGGTTTGATATTCCTCAAATCCCCTTTCAATATATCTAACACATGTCTCCTTCTCGGATCCCTTACAGGAGATATACTTGGGTTTCTTATCGAACTTGAATGTGTATATGTTTTTCTAGTCAAGTTCCCTGGGGAATGATGATGATTTTGATGTCTGTTAATACTCCTTGATCGTCTAGATCCTCCATGATCATTCCTCCTATAATGAGACCTATGCACTTCCCCTTGCTTGGAGTTGGATTCTTTCCTTGTTCCTGGATATTTAGGTTTTGAAGTATCTTTTATTGATCCTTTGTGATCTTCTCATTATCGACCTTATAGCTCTGCACTTCCTTTTGCATGCTTCTCATAGTTACAGGATTTGCCTATCTTCATTACACTCAGTCTCAACATTACCCATGCTACTATGCAAGACTCAAATTTCTTCTTCATGGTTGTAAGAACCTTGAGCATCCTCCATGCCTTTAATTCTCATGTAGGAACTAAAGTCTTATTTTCGATATCTCTAATTCTACAAGATGTGCATGCAATAATTTGTTGTTAGAGTTAATCTTGTTATATAATATTTGTTAATTAGATTACAAGTCATTCTTCATTTAAAATTATGAAGAATATTAATGCACTACTCCCAAGTAGGATTCATTAAATGCATTCTTTTGAAAAAAACTTTCGAACGGTTCTCCTCATGCCTCAATCTGAGTGAAAATTTACAAAAATTACAAGTTGCAATTTCCATTATGATGTTGTTAAAGAATTCACTATTATCACTTTTGGGAGAAGATATAATTCCAAAAAAAAAATTATGTGTTGACATATGTCTTTTATTCCTCAACTCCTTTATATCGACTATTTGTTTTCTCCAATTCGATCTCTGAGCTAAAAGTTATGGTGGAAAAACAGTGAAGGAATATTCATTAGCACATGCAACATAGTAACAATGCTTAGCAACTGTCTGATCATTTTTTTTATTAGATCTCCATCGTTGGTCTGGATTGATGCATTTTTTGCATATCTAAGTCATACATCTTCTTCATTTCAGGTTTCTTTGATCTCCAATTTTTACCCTCTAGCTCCGTCGTACTCACTTTGCACTTATACTTAGATTCCTTTCCATTATTTTCTCCACAGGTATATGGCACATCATGAGTCATCAGATCCCTCCCTGTAGTCGTCTGATCTATGAAAAGCAGTGACCTCTTGGCCACTCGATCGATTCTCTAGACTTAGTGATTTCTTAGATCTCATCCTGGGTTTGGGTCTACAACACTTTCCTGACTCTTATATATGTGACTCTGGTGCGACCGATCCATTCTTGGTACTTAGTCGATTTTCAAGATTTTTTCATGGGGCCTTGGGCCTGCAAGGCTACCTCACTTCTTCACATATCTCCTATCCTCTGTTGTTTTCACCACCTCCATGACATCCTTAACACCCACAAATTATTGGAACTTAGTCAAATTTCAAAATTTCACGGCGGGTTAGGGTGAGCCCATATTTCTCTTATTCTTAGAACTCCATCCACTCGTTTGCTTGACCAATCCTTAGGAATTATCTTATTTTCCACTTCTTACCATGGGTTTGTTGGTCCACGGAGATACCATACCTCTTTCCATACCCCTTATTCTCTTGGCACTCTACGACAATTTCACACTTAGACAAATTCCAACATCTTACCAAATTTTCATGGGACTGACAGTTGCCATGTCACATGGATCCACATCACCTTTCAATTCTAATCCCATCCAAAATGTAACTTACACCATGGTAGTGTACGTCTCTCTTCTACTACATCAGCTGACACGTGGCCTCCATGTTATGCTGATGTCATCGTACGAAAACATACCCAAATTTTTTTTATTTTTTTTATTTTTGAAATTTTCCAAAGAGGCTCAATTATTTCAAATTATTTGCAAAATTCCTTTAATTTCACTTCAATAATTTTTTCAAATGAATTACAGGCATCCTCATTTTGACATTCTGTCAAAAAATTTGCAAGTTTACTCTGCAATTTTCATTTATGTGCTATGTTGATTGGCCCATGCAGGCTCAATGTTGAAAAGTAGGCTTTAATAACACTTTGTAACATACTCATCCCCGAATGGATCACATCACTACTAAAATTATCCAATAAAATTTTTGATACCAATACAAAATGTGGAAATTAACTTACAACATGAAATACAAGTTCACTCGGTTGTCCATGTTCTATAAAAACATAAATACAATTACCATTATTGTGCACAACAATAATTGTTTATATACAACAACATTCAACAATGAAATAGAGACATGAATGCATTTTCTTGTTCTTAGTAAGCAACAATAAGGAAATATAACTCAGAGTAAATTTCAGAACACTTATATCAACAATTAGCATGGACAACCACAACACATAGGAACACTTATCTTAATTAAATGTGAAACCCACTGCAGAGTACATACATTCCTCCCAACCATAGCCTTGTTGTTCCAATTATCGACAACAAAACTCCACTGATTTGGGGCTATGAATCCACAAAATATGGAGGTCCCTAAAGCTGGCTAATATCCCCCTTTCAATAGTCAAACTCTTAGTTAATTCCAGTCCACCGGTAAAATTTCCCCCAACCTGCACAACCCAAGGGATGGAATTCCCCTTCACTGCTCATAGTCCCTCAGGACTTTCCACTCCCCTCCAGGGATTTCATCACACAATAGAAAGGAAATCGACTTGTTGGGACTTTAGGAGTTCTACAACTACAACACGAATTCACCCAACAACCAAAATGTCGACTCCTTGGATGAACTTTTAGCAGCTAGTCACTTTCAAGCACACGACCTCTTCTCCACGAAATTACAATTCCAAAACAACAACCAATACATACACACAACTTCCTTCAAGATCCAATACTAAGAATATTATTGCATGTCCCCCCCAAAAAATTCATTTTAAAACGACTCTTTATGAAAACATGTGAATGTACAAAAATTGGGTGTCCTATCCATACATATTTTCTATTTTTCTCTTGCTTTCTTTGCTTACACTCTTCCCCAATCTTATTTTACTCGGCCCCCATGCTCTAAATAATTATGGGAAGTGATTCTCACACCAACCCTCTTACATGAATTCAATTATTGGTTTCTAGAACACTAAACAACTAATGGAAGGTTCATGGAAAGGATAATTTAGAGGGAAAATAGAAAATGGGTCTTGGTTTACTAGATATGGATAACTCTCCCCTTGGACTCCTTCTCTCTCTTATGGATACTTATCCCTCAAGTCTTTGTCTGTTTCCATCAGCAACTGGAAATACACTTTATTCATTATATTTCAATTTATATCGTTTACATATTGGATCTCAGTCATACATCACATTTCCAACATACATCGATTGGCTCTCAGCCATATGCTATATTTACAATACAAATTGCTATTTTGGGATTGAAAATAGGGAAGTTACATTCTCGTCCCCCTACAAACTGCATTTTCCTCAATGCACACACACACACACACACATTACATCAAAACACATGATAATTATGTAACTTAATGACTCACACAACAATTCCAACTAGCAATTCCCCTTTCCCCTGAACCTAAACATTAGTTGGACAAGAATCTCCAAATTGTCTCTTTAGGAATTTCAACTTGCCAAAATAAAGTCATATTTTTCTTATGTACAAATGCATATTCAATTTTCTTTAAAATTTGAAAAAATGTGTGGGTATGTCGCTCACATAGATTCTTCGTGCTCCCATGTAGCATCTTCAGGACTGTAATTGTTCCATTGAACCTTTACCAATCCTATGGATTTGTTCCTAAGAATTTTGATTTTCCAATCCAAGATATGCATTGGTTCCACCTGGAAATTCCCTTTGTGTTCCACCTGGATCACATTCCAATAAATCACATGATTATGATCAGGTACATACATTTTTAATAAAGACATATGGAACATGTTATAAATTCTCATGGATGTAGATAATGATAGCATGTATGCAACTGGTCCTATCCTTTCTAAGATATCAAAAGGCCCACAATATCTCGTTGCCAATTTTGGGAAACTTTTCAATTTTAGTGAGCTTCTCTTGGATTTAACCTTTAAAAACACATTCTCTCCCACTTTTAATTATCTATTTGTTCTTGTTTTATCAACATATCTCTTCTCCCCGTATTGTGAAACTTTCAATTTTTGTCGAATCTTTACCATCTGTTCTTCCATTTACTTTAAAAATTATGGCCCAATCACAACTCTTTCGACTGGGTTATCCCAACTTACTGATGTCTTGCATTTTCTACCACACAATGCTTCAAACGAGCTCATCTTCAATGATTCTTGATACCCATCATTGTATGCAAACTCAACTAAATGGATTTAGTCCTCTTACTTAAAAGGMTTTTCCATTACATACATTCTCAACATATCTTCAATTTTTCAATTAATTATTTTTGTCTTCCCATCTGACTCTGGGTGATAAGCCGTACTGAAATTTAAATTTGTTCCAAATCCCCTAAACAACCCCTTCTAAAAATTGTAAGTGAACTTGGGGTCTTGATCCAATATTATTTTCTTCTGCACACCATATAGTCTAACAACTTATCTCATATAATGTTTTGCAATATTGGCTTCCTTATCAGTTAATTTTACAAGAATGAAATGTGCAACCTTTGTAAGTTTGTACACCACTACCATGATGGAATAAAGTTTCCTTGTTGTCCTAGGAAATTTGGTAATAAAGTATATAGTAATAAATTCCCATTTCCATTCAGGGATAGGAAATGGTTGTAGCAATCATGATGGATGTCTATGTTCAATCTTTACCTTCTGACATTCCATGGATTTGTCCAAATAATTAGTGACATCTTTCTTCATACTAGGAAAAAATTATTGGCCTCTTACAGCTGTAATAATTTTATGATATCCTGGATGTCCAACGTATGACACATTATGCATCTCCTTTAGATACAAATTTCTCAATTCTTGAGAATTGGGGACATAAAATCTATTCCAAAATAAGAGGATTCCATCCTCTTCTGGCTTGTAATTGTTATATTTCTGTTATATATCATATTGTTGTAAGCTTTGTTTAACTTGCACATAATGATGATCTGTTGTTAGAACTTCTAAAATTTTAACTTTTAAATATGTCATGTATATACTAATGCATATAGCATGCATTTTATGCACCCTTCTGCTAAGTGCATCAACCACCTTATTCTCTTTTCCCTTTATGTGCTTGATATCAAAGTTGTATTCACTAAGAAATTCCATCCATCTAGTTTGTCTAGAATTTAGTGTTGGTTGTTAAAACAAATATTCTAGACYACTATGGTCTATCCTTAATTCAAATTCTCTTCCCATAATAAAATGTCTCCACATCCTTAAGGCATGTACTATGACTGCTAACTCTAAGTCATGTGTAGCATAATTTATATTTTGTTCTTTCAATTTTATGGACTCATAACAAATTACATGTCCATTATATATAAGAACTCAACCACACCCTTCCTTGCATGCATATGTGCACACAACACAATCTTCATCTGGATATGCAAATTTGAAAATAGATGCGCTAGTCAACAAATCCTTTAAGCATTGGAAAGTTTCTTCACATTTAGCACTCCATTCAAACTTTACTCATTTCTTTTGCAAAGATGTTATTGGGTGTGAAATTTTGGAGAATCCCACAATGAATCTCTTATAGTAGGCAACTAGACCCATAAATGATCTAACCTCTGAAACTTTTTTTGTGTTGGCCAACTCTTGATTGCTTCAATCTTTTCTAGATCTACTGCTCTGCCCTCTTCTAAGACAATGTGACCCAAATAATGAATCTATTTTTTTTTTTAAGTACATTTACTTAATTTGGCATACAATTGGTGTTCTCTTAATACTTGTAACACCATACTCAAATTTTTTTCATGTTCTTCCTCTGTCTTGGAGTAAATAAGAATATCATCCAAGAATACAATGAAAAAATTGTCAAGGAAATCTATGATTACCCCATTCATTAGAAACATAAATGTAGTCGGTGCATTTGTTAACCCAAAAGGCACCACCACAAATTCATAGTGCCCATACCTTCTGATCTAGGTGGATATCGGTGGCCACCCACCTTTTTCAACTGGCTCAAAACAACTTTCTGGCAATTTTGGCAATTTACTATTTTTAGAAGGTTTTAACTACTGGGGCCATTTTGAGGGCCTAAATGAAGGTTTTTCAAGATATAGGTTCTCAATGATATCCAAAGAAATAATTGAGCCCCTAAAATGAATCTCCTCGATGATACCTTTCCAACGATCTAACATACACCTAAAACGGATATCGTATGCAAAAGTTACGACCCCGAGAAGTTGATGTACTAACTTACCCAAACGGGGCCCACATGACTTTTGGCGCTTCATCTCCTAGGGTTAGGTTTTTGGATGTCTAGGACTTTGGCATTCCTGTTTATTGTAAAAAGGCCTTCAGAGCCTCATTGTAATCATCTCCTTGCGAATTCGAGTAGCCATCACATCTNTCTTGGAGTAAATAAGAATATCATCCAAGAATACAATGAAAAAATTGTCAAGGAAATCTATGATTACCCCATTCATTAGACACATAAATGTAGCCGGTGCATTTGTTAACCCAAAAGGCACCACCACAAATTCATAGTGCCCATACCTTCTGATCTAGGTGGATATCGGTGGCCACCCACCTTTTCCAACTGGCTCAAAACAACTTTCTGGCAATTTTGGCAATTTACTATTTTTAGAAGGTTTTAACTTCTGGGGCCATTTTGAGGGCCTAAATGAAGGTTTTTCAAGATAGAGGTTCTCAATGATATCCAAAGGAATAATTGAGCCCCTAAAATGAATCTCCTCGACGATACCTTTCCAACGATCTAACATACACCTAAAACGGAGATCATATGCAAAAGTTACGACCCCGAGAAGTTGATGTACTAACTTACCCAGACGGGGCCCACATGACTTTTGGCGCTTCATCTCCTAGGGTTAGGTTTTTGGATTTCTAGGACTTTGGCATTCCTGTTTATTGTAAAAAGGCCTTCAGAGCCTCATTGTAATCATCTCCTTGCGAATTCGAGTAGCCATCACATCTCTTCTTAGAGATAAGCTGCCACCATTCTAGCGAGTCTTTCTCTCTGTATTTTTACAGTCTCTGTACATTTATTTCATTAATAGAAATCATGTATTACTGTATATCCATGTTTATGGTTGCATCTCTGATACGTTTCTATTATATTATTGAATACCTACAATATCTCTGTGCATTTCTTTATTATATCTCCGCTCTCATTTCGTGCCGAAAATAATTTGGATCACCTTGTCCTAAAGGTTGTTTTTCTCATATCCCATTCTTTTATTATTACTTGATGATATCTTGACCTCAATTCAATATTGGAGAATATCTTTTCTCCTTTCAGTTGATCAAAAAGATCATCAATCCTTGGAAAAGGATACTTATTGTTAACTGTAAATTTTCTCAGTTGTCTGAAGTCAATACATAACCTCAACGTTCCATATTTCATTTTGACGAAAAGAACTAGGACACCCCAAGGAGAAACACTTGGGCATATGTATCCTTTCTGTAACAAGTCTTCTAGTTTCATTTGCAACTCTTTTAGCTATGGTGTGCTCATTCTATATGGAGCCTTGGATATAGGGGAACCTCCAAGCATTAAGTCAATACAAAAATCTATATCATTCTTTGGCGGCGTTCCTAAAAACTTCTCAAACATGTCTTCAAATTCCTTTAGGATTGGATAATCCTCAAGACTCATCTCCTTATCCTTCATTGGCTCTTCCATATGGGATGCATATATCTGGCACCGTTTTCTAAAGAATATTTTTAGCTGCAATGCCAAAATATCTCGAACATATATAGGCCTTGGAATACCTTGCACTTTCCTTGAATTCCCTTCTTCATCCATACATGTGAAAACCTTGTTATAACAATCTAAAAGAACACGATGTTTTTCCATCCAATCTATTATCGCTCTGTAAATTCCCAGAGGTTTTCGGGCAGTAGAAGAAATTTATCAGAGGTAACTTTATCCAACCACTTTGAAACTGGGATCTAGCCCTACCAGTTTTAGAGAGAGATCTCTCTGTAAGATTTAACTTTGTTTCGGGTTTCAGATATTAGGCTAGTTAAATAAATAAGACTGTGTTATTTGTTTTATAAAATGGCTGAAATATTGCTTATGCATCCAATGGGATATGGGGTCTATTTTATAAAGTTTGAGACCAAAAAATAGATTTTAAAATGTTTTTCATAGGGCAAGATAATGCAACTATTGGATCCTTTAGAATAAAAATGATGGATAGAAAAAAAGATAATATAATCAATTAAAATAAAGAAGCATTTAAGAATTTATTTATCATAACATCAGAGGACAAACAATTAGATCTTTAAAATCCAGACACAGAGTATACAAAGATAAATTCTGCAACTTTAACTTCTTTTAAATGATCAGATATAGAAAACATAAATGATTACGAAGATAGAAAAACCATTCAACGAAGAGGAGCAAACATCACCAACAATTAACACGTAAGAATCCTATGAAACATCCTTTTTATTACTGGTAGATCTCTTGAGAAAGATTACAGTGCTAACAACTTGCTTGGGCATAAATATCAATCCTCAATACTTCAAAGTTTGAAGTATATAAAGAAAAGATTACAATCGATCCTGTCATTAATGATCAGGATGTGTCAAAATCCAAAGCTAATTAACTAGATAACATAATACAAAATTGTAGGAACTGTTAATGATTTGTTGGATTATTTGTTCTGATTTTGGGGAAGGTTGTTGGTGAGTCATCAAATTGACTTTGAATGTTCTTCATGCTGAATTGGATTATACACCCCATCACTCACACGATCAGAGTGCACATATCCTCCCATCTCTTTTGACTGGGAATGGTGACTTTNAGGACACCCCAAGGAGAAACACTTGGGCATATGTATCCTTTCTGTAACAAGTCTTCTAGTTTCATTTGCAACTCTTTTAGCTATGGTGTGCTCATTCTATATGGAGCCTTGGATATAGGGGAACCTCCAATCATTAAGTCAATAAAAAAATCTATATCATTCTTTGGCGGCATTCCTAAAAAATCCTCAAACATGTCTTCAAATTCCTTTAGGATTGGATAATCCTCAAGACTCATCTCCTTATCCTTCATTGGCTCTTCCATATGGGATGCATATATCTGGCACCATTTTCTAAAGAATATTTTTAGCTGCAATGCCAAAATATCTCGAACATATATAGGCCTTGGAATACCTTGCACTTTCCTTGAATTCCCTTCTTCATCCGTACATGTGAAAACCTTGTTATAACAATCTAAAAGAACACGATGTTTTTCCATCCAATCTATTATCGCTCTGTAAATTCCCAGAGGTTTTCGGGTAGTACAAGAAATTTATCAGAGGTAACTTTATCCAACCACTTTGAAACTGGGATCTAGCCCTACCAGTTTCAGAGAGAGATCTCTCTGTAAGATTTTACTTTGTTTCGGGTTTCAGATATTAGGCTAGTTAAATAAATAAGACTGTGTTATTTGTTTTATAAAATGGCTGAAATATTGCTTATGCATCCAATGGGATATGGGGTCTATTTTATAAAGTTTGAGACCAAAAAATAGATTTTAAAATGTTTTTCATAGGGAAAGATAATGCAACTATTGGATCCTTTAGAAGAAAAATGATGGATAGCAAAAAAGATAATATAATCAATTAAAATAAAGAAGCATTTATAAATTTATTTATCATAACATCAGAAGACAAACAATTAGATCTTTAAAATCCAGACACAGAGTATACAAAGATAAATTCTGCAACTTTAACTTCTTTTAAATGATCAGATATAGAAAACATAAATGATTACGAAGATAGAAAAACCATTCAACGAAGAGGAGTAAACATCACCAACAATTAACACGCAAGAATCCTATGAAACATCCTTTTTATTACTGGTAGATCTCTTGAGAAAGATTACAGTGCTAACAACTTGCTTGGGCATAAATATCAATCCTAAATACTTCAAAGTTTGAAGTATATAAAGAAAGGATTACAATCGATCCTGTCATTAATGATCAGGATGTGTCAAAATCCAAAGCTAATTAACTAGATAACAGAATACAAAATTGTAGGAACTGTTAATGATTTGTTGGATTATTTGTTCTGATTTTGGGGAAGGTTGTTGGTGAGTCATCAAATTGACTTTGAATGTTCTTCATGCTGAATTGGATTATACACCCCATCACTCACACGATCAGAGTGCACAGATCCTCCCATCTCTTTTGACTGGGAATGGTGACTTTTATCAATCATTTGTAGACTTCATCCATTTCTGTATATTTGGCGAAAGTTGGCTTGGTGATGAAAATATACTTGATTTCATGTTGGAAACTGAGGTCCAACTGCAGGGTCTCTAAAAATGCCTTGCTTGTTATGCTGCCCTGTATCCCTGAAAACTTTGAGCTATACTTTTCCACCAAGAAAATATTTTTCTTATAGTCAGATAGAATCATTAGCTTGTCATTTAAGACCAGGAAACTGGGAAGACCTTTCTTCTGCAGAGCATCAATCTTGTTGAAGAATATCTGAACTTTGGTATCCATGTTTTGGATTCTCTCCTCCAACTGTAACATTAGTCCTCTCTTGGTTAGGACTTTCTTGACCTCGAGGATAGTCTCAGTCCTATCTTCAATTTTCAGATTTTCAATCTCATCCTTAGTCTTTGAATTTAGAAACCTGATGATTTCATTTGCCTCTATGGGCATCTCCCCCAACTCTCCCTTTGTCCTGTCAATGTCCTGCCTGCTCCTTAACACCAATTTGTGCTACTTGAACATGATCTGCATGAGTGGCCATATTTATGCCATGGATTTTGATATATCCATCCAAATGTTCTCTTTGGCTTCTGCTAGTGTTTTACCCACAACTATTTTCTTTTGCAGCTATTGTATTTCCTGCTTAAGTTTTTCTAATGTGTGCCTCTTGGTATTGTAACTTGCCTGGAAGTAAGATTTAAGTTTCTGAAGATTCTCTATTTCGAGATGTAATTTTTTAATTTCTGCTCCTTGTAGGGTCATCTCCTCCATTGACTTTTCTAGAGCTTCAAATGTCCCTAGAACTATCACTGGGGCAGATGATGGAAGTTTTGTTGTGGAATTTGTTGATGTTGTCGCTGGGCTAACTCTTGTGAGGGGACTGCACTCAGTGGAATGACTTCCATGGGCTCTATTTTTTCCTTTTCCTTTACCATCCTTTCCAACTTTGCTTCCATCTCCTTGACCTGATCATTTTGTTCCATGATTAACTTTAGCATTTCTTATTTTTGTCCCTCTGTCTTGGCCATCTCTTTGGCCTGTGAGTCTTCAGTAGCTAGAAATTTTAATTGTTTCCTCAAGGATGTTATATCAACATTCTTTTTCCTTAGCATTTCTTCAGCTAATTTCACATTTGAGGGGTCATACCCAATTTTTAGTACCATCTCTTCCAAAGAATTGATCTTGTTGTCTTTTGCAAAAGAAGACACTTTCTCCAGCTTTAATTGATTTTGAAAAATATTTAGGGAAACCTGCAACTTTGTAGCAATAAGCATTTGCCAATGTTGAGAAAATCATTTCTCTAGTCTGCCTGTGCAAATCCATCTGATCAGCTGGATGTGCTTCCTTGGTG
>JASDQU010197522.1:0-19491 GCA_032191745.1 Picea mariana | reverse complement strand
CAATGGTGAATCTTCCTGTCAAATTTATCTAGAAGCCAATGCCAATTTTTGTTTGTATATCTGGTGGATTTGATGAAAAACCCAAGATAGGAGAAACCCTCCTGTAGGTCTGCTGCGTTGATACCATACAGATCTTTCAAATTAGTTAATAAAGGTTCCTGAGAATTCAATGCAAGAAAGAGAGATTTTTGTAGATTGATCACCAGTCCAGAGGCTGCACAGAAAGTACTAATGATGGAGTGTATTAGGGACGATTCTGCAATGCGGGCCTCTGTCAAGATTAGCACATCATCGACGAAAATGATGTGTAGAATGTGTGTCAGCCCTGAGAAATTTACTCCAGTAAGTTTGCCCTCTGCTTGACTATGTTTGAGGAGAATGCTGAGCCCTTCAAGTATCAAGATAAAAAGTAATGGTGATAGAGGGCATCCTTGACGGAGCCCTCTCTCACATCAAAAAGATTTTGTGGGTTCCCCATTGATCAGAACAGCCATAGATGTTGATGTAATGCAGCTTAAGATCCAATTGGTTGTGGCTCGCCCAAAGCCGCTCTGCAAGAGAATAAGGTGTAAGAAGTTCCAATTTACACAGTCAAATGCCTGCTTGAGATCCAAATTGAGGAGTAAAGCTTGTTGTTTTCTAGATTTTAAGGTGTGGATGCACTCCTGTGCTACACCAACTGCATCTAAAATCTGTCTACCTTTCAGGAATCCGAGCTGCTCCTCCGAAAGTGCTTTGGAGAGTATAGGGCAAATTCTATTTGCGATAATCTTCGAAATTAGTTTATAGCATAGATTGCAAAGTGAAATGGGGCGGTAGTCTTTGAAGTGCTTAGGTAGATTGGATTTTGGAATCAAGACAATATAGGTGTTGTTTAGCTGTGGGTTTATCACACCTCTTGTGCGAGCATCCTCCACGACATCCAGCAAATCTTGTCCCATAATGTCAAAAAAATGAATGTATAGTTCAACCGACCATCCGTCGGGTCCCGGGCTCTTCTCTTTTTTGAAGCCCTTGAGCACTGTCAAAATTTCCTCCTTTGTACAAGGGGATTCCAGGGCTAAAACCTCCTCTGCTGTTACCATGCTAGGGAAGCGGCTAGCTAATTCCATCTGTGCCGTGAGACTTAGTGCAGTGGGGACCTGAAAAAAATCTTTATGATGGTGAGCAGCGGCCTCTTTAATGGCTTCCTGTGCATGAAGTTTGGTGTCGTCCTCCTCTTCAATGTCCCACATCTGTTTCTTTGATCTACGAGCACTAGCAAATTTATGGAAGAATCGGGTATTTTTGTCTCCACCTTCGAGCCAGAGCATCCTGCTCTTTAAGCGCCACCTCTCCTCATCTTCACGCAGGAAAATGGCTCGGGCCTTCTCCAGCTCATTGATTCTACAGTTGATATTTGATATAGCATGATTGTGTAGTTGTAAACAGAGTAGTGTGGCCAGCTCCTCATCTATTTTATTTATAACTGCTTGCTCCTCACGTTTTTTGTTTTTTAGCCATATGGCTGTGTGCTGCTTTAAATTGGCTAATTTTCTTGCCAATTTTTCTTGCGGATCACCAGGCACCGATACAGAACAGTCCTCCCAAGTTGTTCTGACCAATCTATTAAATGAGATTTCCTTTAACCATAACGGATTTAGTTTGAAAGGCTGGCCTGCCCCAAAGCGACCCATGCCTATTTGAAGACATATGGCTGCGTGGTCCGAAAGATATGGTAAATTTACCCAGGGACGAGAAACATGAGATGATGTAAGTACTTCTGCAGAGATAAGAAATCTATCTAAACGCTTGGCAATGCTATCCAGACCAGGTCTACCATTCCGCCAGGTGGGTAAGAGCTCGGTCGGTTTCATATCAACCAAGTTATTCTTGAAAAACAATTGTTTAAAGTAGCTCATGTGAGGATCAGTATGTGCTTTTTGACCCCATGTCTCCAAAGGGCTAGTGGTGATATTAAGATCTCCTGCTAAGATAAGGTTGCTAGCTGCCAAGAGTCCGAGAGTATCTAGACGCTCCCAGAAGGCCTTGTGGTCAGTGCACGGACCGTATACATTGAAAAAGTTGAAAGAAGACTTTAGTTCAGAGCTGTAACCTGTTAGAAGAATCCCTCCAGGGATGAGCATCGACCGGAGATCAAAGAGAGAAGGGTCCCACTATGTTATTTTACAAGTCTTTCATAATTTGATGATTATATTCAAACTATGTTGTTATTTACAAGTCAATTTGATTAGAGGAAGCTTTATATAAAACTACATGTGGGATGTGGGTGTGAGTGTCACAAAACAGGTGCTAATTTTTAAGGTAAGGTTATAAACTTACTTAAAGTATTGTAGATGGTTTACAGAGAATCATTATTTTATTATTTTTAAAAAAGATTTGATTTGATAAAAAAAATTAGACAGATAATAAATATTTATCTCTCATTTTTCATAAATTTCCATATAATTTTTTTCCAAATTTCTCATCCCTTTATAATTCCATTTTTCTCATTATTCCTATAACGCCATACATATGAAATTTTCCATAAATCCTCTTACAACCTCGTAGATGTAAAATTTTCCATGTTTTTCATATTCTCCCTACAACCCTATACATATAAAAAAAAATTAATGTTTTCCATAATTCTCCAACAACAACATTCACATAATTTTCCATAAACCTCCCTCAACCTGTACATATGCACAATATTTATAGAATGTGTCTGCATCTAACCTTTTTATACATTTATTTTACATAATAATATTGACAGTTATAAATAAAGGGGGTTGCAAGCATCAATTCCATGTCATTAAGAAAAACATTGTAACCATGCCAAATATGAGTAGCATAGGTGGAGAAAACTGACAATCATGCAAGCTATCAAGGACACAAGGGTAATTGTACAATAATGAATGATGGATAGGATGAATTCTTAGCTAGGTAATTTCAATGTAATGAAGTGCAACCATGTTATACATGAGTAGCATGGGTGGAGAAGATTGACAACCATGCAAGCTATAAAGGACACATGGGTAATTGCAATGTAATGAACAATGAATAGTATGAATTCTTAGCTATTGTTGTGAACACAATAGCTAAGTTATCATTTTCATAGTGTTCTAATTATAGTACACAATTATTCTTTCATCCCCTACTAGATGACTATGCGAGTTATTGATTGTGGGAAGAACAACTCAGTGGAAAGAAAAGAAAAAGCAAAGGGTTTCTTTCCCCATGAGTAATTGAATGGTGAGATTGACACTCCGTCGAGGAAATAATTTCTAGAAGTGCAAAGGAGGTTGGAGATAAGTAATGAAAAAAAATTAACAACAAAGAATTTTCTTAAAGAAAACAACAAACAATGGTCAAGGCCAAAGATGAATATGTATCAGGAAATCCCTTCTAAAAGTCGAGAGGAGTTGTTGAAAATTAACATTTTTTTTCATAAGAAAAACAAATAATTACTAGAATTGCATGTGGAGAAAATAATTGCGCAGAAATCAATTTTATCAAATAAATAATTCTCAATAATAATAACTTCATTATTCAAGTGAAATGAAAATGCAATGGAAGTAGTTCTATGCTCTGGAGCTTATTGCCAATTCTTCCACTCATGTGCCATGGAGATACATGCACTCCATCTATAAAAAAACATGTTCTATGAACTTGAACTTGCATGTATCTCTTATGTGACTGACATTGTTATTTGTAATACGAAGATGAAAGACATTTTTTTTCCTTTGTTAATAATTAAAATGACTACATTACATTTAAGCACATCCAAACTTGTAATGAATTACCTAGGTGGTTTTTCCTGTAACATAAACTAGTTGGTTATGACCCACAGCCGAACAAGTGATGCAATATATATCAAATCCATAATCCCCTACCATATAGGAGGAACCAAAATGTTCTTCACAACCAAAGCCATTGTTAGAATAAAAAGAATACAAAAAAACATAACTATTGTGAAACACAATATAATAGATGTTAAAGTGAAGCGTTTAGAATACATACCATGTGAACTCATTTACACATGCATTAAAACACAATAATTATTGAGATATGTGCAAGTCACCATGAGTGACATGGGTTCTCACATGTCTCCATTCTTGATATTTTATGCCAACCCAACCACCGTGCAAATGCTACTAGCTAGCACATATGCCATTATTAGTCCTTGCCGTAGGCAAAGAGGGACTATAGCGATCGATAATTCATTGACTACATATTAGTTTGTCCTTTGACCCGAAATATTTGCCCAATACCTATTGTTGGAGATATGGAATTAAAAGCATATATTTTTATATAATAAAGAGTACCATATATGTACTGATCTGATTGGATAAAAGATTGGAGGTCTTATTGTTGGCTTCGTTATTCCCAATATTTTATATGGCAACATATCCAAACTTTTTCTCGTATACAGTCTTTTTTAATCATATATTTTTCCTCTATATTGCTTGAAGGTGGATTAATGCTAGCAATAGTTTGAATGTTTGTATTAGCATTTTCTGCTAGCTGAATATATCCGTAAGTTTTGATATGTACTAAGCATATTGAAATGTTTTGATATCCAAGCTTTATAGTGATTGAGAATTCCAAAGTTTATAGCGTCCTTGCCAAATGTATTTTTGTTGAAATGTATTGACACTTATTCTGAGATGCCTCAACATCCCTGACAGCTTAAATGTTTACATGACGCGACGTCCTCCAATAGCCTTGACAACTTAAATGTTTGCATACCGCGAGGTCCTTAGACAACCTAACAGCCTTAAATGTTTATGTAAATACGCTTCTCGGAGTACATTTTTCCTCGAAATTTTCTATGCAGTTATAGTGAATTTGCACAGTCTTGTTTGTCCACCGCCAGTTCAATAGCCATTGTATGTTTCATCCTTCTCCTGCCTTTGCAATGCAATTTTGTAATCGTTGAAGCTACATACATTGTTTACTGGTTCGGTGAGTGCTTCTTCTTCGTTGGTTTGTCAGTTGCTGCTTGTTGTTGCTTCGTTCGTGATTCGACCTGTGCTTTTGCATTTCATCGTTTCGGAGTAAGTTTCGATGCCATAGTTTCATTTTTTTATTCCTTGTTTGTTGTTCATTGTTTGCAGTTTGCAAATAAGAATGTTTTCTTATTTGTAGTGGCATGCTCCTCGTATGTTTCTGGTTCCTTCTGTTCTTGGGCTGCAGTTTTGTAATCGTTGGAGATACATATGTTGTTTACTAGCTCGGTGGTTCTTGTTGGTTCGTGGGTTGCCGATTCTGTTTGTTTGGCTTGGGTTTACGCTTTGGGGCCCTGTGGGTGCAGTTCGGCCTATTCATGCTTTCTCGCTGGTTTCGTCCTTGTTGTTTTATTTTGTTTGATTCGGCCTTGCAGGGTTGGGATCCAGTGGCGATGGTTGGAGCTTTTATTTTTTCTTTTTCTTTTTTGGATTATTATTGTTTTTTGGGGCGCTTTACGGTGTTCAGCTCCTGCACCCATGAGTCGACATGCAGTTGTGTTATTTTCCCTATTTGTCGAGGTCGATATCTTCTATTCTGTGAGATTTTGTTGGTGCTTCAGTGCTTCCATGAAAGAAAATAGTTTCATGCAAAATTGTTCGAGGATTACATGTGGAATTGCAATATTCGTTGTTTTTTTGTTGGAATAAAGCATATGCAGGCTACATTTATAAACCATGTATGGTCAGATGTGCCAATATGACATTACATGTTCTTTCTCCTCTACATAGACTGGTGTGTGCACGATACAATTTGTGTTGTGTTTGAGATATGATATATGCAACAAAGATTCTAGGAGATTATATATGGATGTCTGGAAGCATGTCTAGGTAGTTTGCCACGAAAAACTGAAAACTTGTATCATGGGAACAGCAGTCTGTGTAGAGGATAAAGAACATGTGATTCCATCGGTGGAAGCATATCTAGATAAATTACCATGGAAAACCAGAAATCGTTTAGCTACGGCCATGATATTGAGTGATATTTTGTGCCTTGTAATATATTTTGGGTAGGGAAAAAAAATACATGTTTACAGCCATGGATAGAGAAGCGCAAAGGTTCACGTTTCTACCTATCTTCTAGACTGTTCATTGAGTCTGTTTTACTGTATGTACATATTGTTTGTTCTCCAGTGAATACCATCTTCCATTGATGTTCATTGTAGTTTGTGTGTTCCCACATTCAAACAAACAGAATAGCTGGAGAAAACGAGGGAGTCTTCACTGCATCGGTTGAAGAGGATATAGAAAGGTGCATGCTTGTACTGTAATTTCATATTGTGTTGTTTTGTATTTCATTTATGGTATGTATATGTGTTCACCTAGTTTATTATATGTACATGTTGTGTGCCTTCCTACATGGTAAGTTATCTTCGTTACATGCCTTCCTGCATACTAACCTACTTCATGTCCATTGTGTTTTTGTTGCATTGCTACATTTAAACAAACAGAATAGTTGGAGATGACAATGGGGTCTTTCGCGGGTAAATAACCATCTTTCTCTTTATTTTACATGTCTATCTTCATTATAAGTTATCTTCAATACATGTCTTCCTGCATACTAAGTTAGTTCATGTCTATTGCATTTTCACTGCATTGTTGCATTTAAACAAACATAATGGCTGGACAGAACGATGGAATCTTTGGCAAGTAAATAGACATGTTTCTCTTTCTTTTAGATGTTTTTCTTCATACTAAATTGCCTTCATGTCCATTGCATATTCGGCGTTGTTGCCTTGGAAAAAACAGGTTGCTTGGACAGGGAGATGAATTGTTATGTGCAACAGCAGAGGGTTTTGTGGTACAATCTTCTAAAAGATATACCAAGTGTGCTGGTAAATTAAACATACAAACCGAGTGGAGGCATATAATATTAGACTTGAAAATGATGACTTGGCAGTAATGGGCCTTTATTCCCTCCCTATTTCTACTTTTTCCATTTTCTATTATCCCTTTTGTTTTCTAATTCATCTGCTTAGTGTGCCTTCTGAAAATTCCTTCGTGCGTCGGTTGGTGGACTAACGGTTTCACATCTATGGTCGTGCTTCTACCTTATTCCATAGTTACCCACTTTCTTGATTGTGGGTGTCAGGCTGGCAGGTTGAAGATTGCTCCCCTAGCTTCCATGGGTCCTCAATATACAAATTGTCCATGGTGCTTCGCACTCACGCCCTGTTTACTGTTAAACATTTCTCCAGTTAAAAAAATCAGATGCATATAGTTTTATGGTTATTTAGTCCTTCTGATGGACAGTATACAATGCATATGCTTGTTTAGTCCTCATGTTCATCTGCACATGATTGCATTAGAAAAAGTTGGAATAGTGACATGGCCACAAGCAGTCAGTCATCCCAGACATCAGCAGACCGACAAGGCCAAAGGTAAAGATGCATATGCTATGCTCTTACTATGTTTACTAAACAAATATCCTCGGGTATACATTCATCTATGGCATGGTGGATATGTTGATTTCATCTGCAATACACGGTTTGCAGCTCGCAAGAAGTATCAACAAGTACAAGCGAGACAATCAACGTGTTGCATGTTCCGCAGACCAAGAGGTGTGGTTGCGAAACTCTGGCTCCATAGTTCATCAAACCTATGCGTGTACTTGTAGATTTATGCCAGTGAAAGAAGAATACAAAAAAAAATACACACTACCATTCACTTTAGTTTTCATGTTCAAAAAATGTCATTGGGTCTAGAGTTGTGACATCCAAAGTGTTGTCAATAGAGGGCTTGAATAGTCGTCGAACTAGACAAGTGTTCGTTGGGGACATAATGGTCCTTTATAGCACCTAATTGGACAAGGCAAACAAAAGTAGATCCATTATGCATGCTGACATGACAGACAAGGAGGCCATGATGATAGTGACACTTATTGTTCCTCCACAACTTGTCTAGAAACATGCAGAAAAAATATTGCCACATAATGGGATATCCATTATAAATTTTAATATATTGCCCAAAACAGTATATGACCATGGTGATTGCGATCAAATTATTTCGCTCAACGAAACAAGCATTGTGGAAAAAACTCCCATTGTTTGTTCAGAATATCATTTCGTCTCGGACTCGACTATCAGCCAACTTGCACAGAGCATTGATATTTACCCGATCGAAATGATTGGGGCAGCTGTCACAGTGGCAAGAAAACTTGGCTTGCAACACATTCTCCATATAAAGGATGGAGAGTCGGATAGCGACAAGGAAATGGTACCTCTTTTCATATTCAGTTTTGTCCTTTACTTTCGCATGTACATGTATCTCGGATAAGTTACACAAATATTGCATTGTTCCATGTTGCAGCTGCAATTGTTCGATACATATTCAGATTTGTTTTCATCAATGGAATGACAATTGCATAAAGGGAAGATTCCACTTATGTTGTTCAAAAATATAACAAAGAATAGGGATGTTAGAGAAAGGATCTTTCAGAAAACCCAGGAAACGTTTGTAATAGAGTTGTGAGAAGATATAGTAGAGGATCTGAAGAAACTAGCTAGCTCTACAACTGTTGTGCGTATACATCCACAAAATTATCCTCACTTTACTTATAGAAATAGCCTTCAACAAATTTTTGCGGCCTATTTAATTTTATTTTATTTTAAGGGGAGCGGGGGGTCCAATTGTGTATTATATTGTGCAATATATTAATTCCTATGCTTGCATTCCTAGGTTGAAGGTGTTTTAGTTGCAGGCAATGTGTACTCGACCCCCTTTGAACCTGTATGTGCAAAATGCAACTCCCCTGCTTCTACCTCCGCTTTGATAAGTGATAATACGATTGATTGTCGACGATGCAGTGAAAAATGTCCATATATATGGACATTGCATCAATGTTGTTATTCGAACCGTGGGCAACACAACCATGCATTGTATGATTAGGCAGCCTCTGTTACAAGATGTGCTTCCTAAGTTGGCAGAGTTGTCGTATGAAAAGTATCTATAGAAAAAGGCAAGCAGTGTTTACATGTTGCGGGAGCTTCGAATATGTAGCAAAATCACGTTAAATGAGGACAATGCAATTTTGCATATCGGTTGAAGAAGGAGAAAAAATATATATATCAAACTTTGGCAGGAAACAAAAATACCTTATGTGTCTTTGTAATATTTGTTCAACATCCAGATGAATGTTCGTCGGACTTGGCTAGTTGGGATTGCACGCGCATAATATTAGCATGGTAGCAAACCCCATATATCCCATGGCCCCAGTTATTTTCTATTGGGAACATATACCAAATGCAAGAGAAAACGAATGTGGTGATGTCTTTTCTTTTTATATCAAATTGTTTGGTGCAAAGGTCGATGGGTTCTGCTCTATGGAACCTTCTGGGAACTTGCTTGCGGCTTGTTTGAAGTTTGGTTGGTTCTTGGTTATGTGCTTTGTCTATCAATTTGTATACCACGAAACTCCAGTTGTTCTTTGGAGGACATGGAACAATATAATTGAATTTTTTAGCCAGTTGGCCCGCAGATCCACCTGATAATTTCTATGGCACTGTGACGCAAATGTAGTATGTGGCTTGTTTTAGCAGACTTCCTTGATCGATGAACTTGGTCAAATTATTGTCCTAGAATAATTTGAAATCAAAGAATATATAGTGTGCAAAGTGTAATTGTGTTATCATATCAACAAGCGGTCCTTAAAATTCAAATTGGTCGTTGTTTTGGCATTTTTGCTTACTCGATGAACTTGGTAAAATTAATGTGCTGGAATAATTTGAAATCAACAAATATATACTGTACGGAGTGCAATTGTGCTATCATATGAACAAGAGGCCCTTAAAATTCAAATTGGTCCTTGTTATGCTTGCGGTGATAGAATTTTAAAAAAAAACTTTCTTTTGTTTCCTTCATTTTTTTAAAAATAAGCGATTTAACATCCTTTAATAATTTAATGTAATTCACTTGTACAATATCAATATTTAATATTAATAATTTAGTATTTGAAAATAATGTTTTTTAGATAAAGTTAGATAAGATGACCATCCCTAAACAATTGCAATCTTGAACCCGTCAGTCGTGGAGTCCTGTCAATTTGTATGTCGAGGAACTCCGAGTGTTGTTTGGAGGACACGGGACAATAAAAGTGAAATGTTGAGCCAAGCAGCCCGCAAGTCGACCTGTCAATTTGTATATCGTGGAAGTATAGGTGCTATTTGTAGGACACAGAACAATAGAGCCTCAATTTTCAGCCCACCAGGCCAAGAACCTGTGATCCAAAAAGTGCCTAAGTATGGAATGAGGGATCCGCATATGCTCTATAAAATCTCATTTCCATACTTCATAAAAGTACATGTTTACTATGTATTGCTCATTTGTCGAAAAACTTTTATATCACTCGCCCAACCAGATTGTACAAACTTTTTCGTCTAATTAAATTCTGCAATATCAATATTTAATATTAATAATTTAGTATTGAAAATAATGTTTTTAGATATGTTAGATAGTTGATAGGGATTACCATCCGTAAACAATGGTAAACTTGAACCCGCCAGCCCTCAAGTCCATCTGTAAATCTGTATATCGTGGAACTCTGAGTGCTATTTGGAGGACACGGAACAATGAAAGTACAATGTTGAGCCAGCCAGCCCGCAGGTCTGCTTGTCAATTTGTATACGCGGAATTGTGGGTGCTATTTGTAGAGCGCAGAACAATAGAGACCCAATTTTCAGCACGCCAACCCGAGAGCCCCTCATCCAAAAAGTGGCTAAATATGGAATTAATACGAAATCGCTACAAGAAAATAAAAGTGCAATGTTGAGCCAACCAGCCCGCAAGTCCGCCTGTCAATTCGTATATCGTGGAAGTCTGGGTGCTATTTGTAGGACATGGAACAATAGAGGCTCAATTTTCAGCTCGCCAGGCCAACAACCCGCAATCCAAAAAGTGCCTAAGTATGGAATGAGGGATCTGCATATGCTCTACAAAATCTCATGTCCATACTTTATAAAAGTACATGTTTACTATGTATTGCTCGTTTGTCGGAAAACTTTTATATCACTCGCTCAACCAGATTGTACAAACTTTCTCGTCTAATTAAATTCTGCAATATCAATATTTAATATTAATAATTTAGTATTGAAAATAATTTTTTTAGATATGTTAGATAGTTGATAGGGATTGCCATCCGTAAACAATGGCAAACTTGAACCCGCCATCCCTCGAGTCCATCTATCAATCTGTATATCGTGGAACTCTGAATGTTATTTGGAGGACACGGAACAATGAAAGTGCAATGTTGAGCTAGCCAACCCACAGGTTTGCTTGGTAATTTGTATATCTCAGAATTGTGGGTGCTATTTGTAGAGCGCGAAACAATAGAGGCCCAATTTTCAGCCTACTAGCCCGAGAGGCCCCGATCCAAAAAAATGGCTAAATATGGAATTAATACGGAATCGCTWCGGGACAATAAAAGTGMAATGTTGAGCCAACCATCCCATGAGTCCGCCTGTTAATTTGTATATCACGGAATTCTGGGTGCTATTTGTAGGAAACAGAACAATAGAGGGTCAATTTTCAGTCCGCCGGGCCGAGAACCCGCGATCGAAAAAGTGCCTTAAGTATGGAATGAAGGATCTGCATATGCTCTATAAAATATCATGTCCATACTTTATAAAAGTACATGTTTACTATGTATTGCTTGTTTGTTAGAAAACTTTTATATCAGTCACTCGACCAGATTGTACAAAGTTTCTCGTCTAATTAAATTATGCAATATCAATATTTAATATTAATAATTTAGTATTGAAAATAATGTTTTTAGATATGTTAGATAGTTGATAGGGATTGCCATTCATAAACAATGGCAAACTTGAACCCACCAACCCTCGAGTCCATCTGTCAATCTGTATATCACGGAACTCTGAGTGCTATTTGGAGGACACGGAACAATGAAAGTGCAATGTTGAGCCAGCCAGCCCGCAGGTCCGCTTGTCAATTTGTATATCGCGGAATTGTCGGTGCTATTTGTAGAGCGTGGAACAATAGAGGCTAAATTTTTAGCTTGAGAACCCCCAATCCAAAAAAGTGGCTAAATATGGAATGGTGGATCCATACATGCTCTATAAAAAATTCATGTCCATAGTTTATAAGAGTACATACTTAGTATGTATTACTCATTTTTCGGAAAACTTGTAGGTGCGAAAGTTGGTGGATTCACGACTTCAGATTTCACTTACTTTTATATCACCATCTCGACCGACCGCTTCTTCGTTCGATATTATAATAAACAAATATAAACTGGCCCAAGTCCAATTGTGCTATGACATGAATACGAGGCCCTTAAAATTCAAATAGCTGGCAAGTCTGCTTGTCAATTTGTATATCGCGGAAATGTGAGTGCTATTTGTAGGGCACGGAACAACAAAGAGCCAATTTTAAACCCGCCAGCCTGAGAACCCACCATCCAAATATTGTCTAAGTATGGAATGAGGGATCCGTACATGCTCTATAAAATCTCATGTCCATAGTTTTTAGAAGTTCATATTTACTATGTACTACTCGGTTCCTCTGAATCCTGTTTAGAAGACACGAAACAATAGAACTGCAATGTTGAGCGACCCAACCCGCAGCTTCAGCTGTCAATTTGTATATCGCGAGACTCTGGGTGCTATTTGTAGGATACGTAGCAATAAAGGCCCAACTTTGAGCCCGCCAGACCAAGAACCCGCAATCGAAAAAGTGGCCAAGTATAAAATGCGGAAGTTGGCAGATTCATGACTTGAGGTTTCAATTAATTTTAGATCACCAGCCCGACCGATCGCTTCTCGGTTTGATATTGTAAGAAATGAATGTAAACTGGCCCAAGTCCAATTGTGATATTACATCAACACGAGGCCCTTAAAATTGAAATAGTTTGCAAATCTGCTTGTCAATTTGTATATGGAGGAACTCTGGGTGTTATTTGTAGGGCACGGAACAACAAAGCCCCAATTTTGAGCCCACCAGCCCATGAGTCCATTGGTAGTGTTAGATAGTTCATAGAGCTTATTATCTGTAAACACTTGCAAGGTTGGGCTTGCCTACCCTGGAGTCCATCTGTGAATTTTTATATGGTGGAACTCTGAGTTTTGTTTGAACGACACAGAATAATAGAAATGCAATGTTGAACAAGCCAGCCCGCAAGACCTCCTTTAAATTTGTATATCGCAGAACTCTTGGGTGCTATTTGTAGCTAACAAAACAATAGAGGCCCAGTTTTAAGCCCACCGGCCCGAGTACCCGCGATCCAAAGATTGGCTTAAGTATGGAATGCGGGAACAGTACATGCTCTATAAAATCTCATGTTCGTACTTTATAAAAATAGATTTTATTTATTGCTCATTTTTTCGGAAAATTTATTTGTAAGGAAGTTGGCAGATTCACGTATTTAGATTTCACTCACTTTTTTATCACCAGCTCGACCGACCAACCGCTTCCATGTTTCGTATTGTACAGACCTCCTTGTCTAATTAAATTGTACAATATCAATATTTAATATTAATAATTTAGTATTCAAAAGAATGTATTTAGATAATGTCCAATAGTTAATAGGGATTAGCATTCGTAGACAATCGCACGCTCGAGGCCGCCAGCCCTGGGGTCTGTCTGTCAATCTGTATATCGCAGAACTCTGAGTATTGTTTGTATGAAACGAAACAAAAGGAGTGAAATTTTGAGCGAGCCACCCCGCAGGTCCACTGGCCAATTTGTATATCGTGGAATTCTGAATGTTATTTGTAGGCCGGGGAACAATGGATGCACAATTTAGAGCCTGCCAATCCGAGAACCCGCAATCCAAAAAGTGGCTAAGTACACATTTAGTGTGTATTACTCATTTTTCTGAAAATTTCTAGTTTCTCTTTTCTCTCTGCTTTTCTTTTATGAAACATGGGTTCCTGCATAGGCGGATTTAACATTGTGTTTCCAGTGTTACGCCACCTGTGACTAGCACTCGGACTTCCGTGATTTACAAATTTGCAAACAAACCCTCCCTGATCTCGTATACTTTTGCTTTCTGTTTGCTTGGTCCTTTTTCCCAATGTCTCATGCTTTTATATACAAAACCCCAGGTTCAGCAATATACAAATTGCCCTCTTTCCATTGCGCTTCTGATGTTCCCCTACGTACAAACAGCAGCCGAAATTTCGCGACATACAAATTGACGACCGATATCTGTCACTGAGATTCAATCTGACCAATGGCTCTTCACGTCTCCTGGGTATATCTTCTGTCGTTTTTATTTTGTAACCCGCCCGACCACTTTCCATACATAAGTATTTCTTGGAATCAGTTTACCGAGTTGTTCAGTGCTTCGCCGCAATTCACCATCACCATTGCCTTGCTACTTGTTTCCAGATATGCAATAATTAAGCTTTAATGCTAGTAGTTCATCCTGCGGGAACCGTTAAGATTGTCATTAATGTCCGAAAGTTCGGAGAAGATTTGTCATTACTACGAATTAAACTAAGATTTGTGCACAAGTATGTTATCCTTTCCAAGTATTCATTTCAAACATGACGCAATCTGTTTTTTGTGCGCCGGCGGGTTGTTGCTTTTAAGAAATTTCTAATTCTTAATCTCTCTTCGTCGTCACCACGACCTTCGCACTTTTTTCTAATTGTGCAATTAGTGAGTTGTGATGGTGACAACTCATTCTGCACAATCTTTGGAGATTGTCATTGATCAGCGAAAGGCTCGAGGAGATATTCCATTGATACGCATTAAACCATAATTTGTGGAGGGTTATATTATGCCACTCCGATTTTCATTTCAAACATCGTCTCGAGAAAACAGAAATTCTTAATAACTTATGGCATCAGTTCTGTCCAGACACAGTAAACACATCGGGGCATAATGGCCAGAGGTTCCACTATTCCAGGGTATATTCTTACTACTCATCTCCCTCCGCCCAAGAGCAAAAAAGGAGATGGTCCCTTGGTACACTGAGATATATATTTCAAGCCAAAGCATTCCAAGGCAACCCGGCCTACTCAGAGAACCTGCCCAGTTGCATTCATGGCTCGCGCAGAAGTTGATGTCATGAATTCTGAGCCGGAAGAAGATGATTTGATGGGCGATGATATGGCAATGGATGATGGCAATGCAGAGAATCTTCCCACTTCTGCACCCAAATTGAAATCAACCATAATGGACAGAACTTCCCGGCTTGGTGATGGCAGTTCTGACAACACCAAAAGGAGTTTTAGAAAAGAAACCGACGGTAAACGCAATAGCCACTTTGTAGGGCGAAAGTAGGAATTCCATAGTTCCGAATTAGTCCTTTCTAGGCGGAAGAGTTTCACTGTAAATCAATGATATGTTGATGCTCCCAGAGATATATTTCAAGCCAAAAAATTATTGATTAACATCTTCGGGAATCAGGTCCAAAAATCTCACTACTGCAAGGCATTTTTCTACTAGTCATCTCCTTCCACCCAGAATGGACTAATTTGGGCCTCTGGAATTGCATGTACAACCTGTGGTCCTGAATTTTTTGGACTATGCAAAGACAGTTTCAGCTAAGGTCTATTCCATTTGCCTTGCAACATTTTTCATCTTCTTCCTCACGGGAAGCTTCTGAAAACTATCAATTTCAGCACTGGATGATTCATCGAGGAGAAAATTGTGAGGATCTTGCATACTACAGATCTTGTGCCTGTGTTTTTCGCAAATACGTTCAATGTTTTGGCCCAAAGAACTAGGTCCAATTTCTAAGAATAGATGTGCAATACTTGGTGTTTTTATTATTTTTTTAAATGGATTTGCTATTAAAAAATGTTTTCCTTCGACTCTTTGTCGCTGCTTCTTTTCTAGATTTAGCGCATGTTCTCATTGGCATGGTTCGATGCTCTCATACTTCTTCAATATTGTGTTTACTTAGGTTATTTTTTCTAAGATGGAACATCTAAAAATTATATGACAATGTACTGTCTCAATCCACCAGCCTTTTATGCAAACAAAAAATGGATTACACARTTTCAACCCAACGTTCAATTCTATTYGTAATGCAGATAGAACATAGCAATACCAATGTACAATCTTGCAGCAAAATCATTATTCTTGTTTCTAGACATGCAATTATTAAGTTTTAATGCTAACAACCAATAATGCAAGAAKTTTAATACTTGAGTTAATATGTTAGAGTAATGGAAGAATGTATCAAGAACAYAGTTACACCCACTCATTCCAATAAAATCTAATATTCAACAAAGCATTTGCTGGCAATTAGTAGAAAATGAAKTTTAGTAGTTAAGTTAATATGTTACAGCCATGGAATAATGTATCAAGAACATACTTACACGCACACGTTGCAATAAAATATAATATKCAACAATGCATTTGCTGACAATTAGTAGAAAATGATGCTTTTGCAACAATGAGGCTTCTTTGAAACCAATTCGCACTTACGAAAACTGCCTTCCACCTTTCTATTTTCCCACTCTTTTAATCCCTGTAATTTCTCTTCCTGGTTACTTAATCATTTTTTTCCCAAAAATGCCTTGTTGCACGGCTTGACGGATTCACCCATTTCCAACGATCGCTTCCCCTTTCTTTAAATTGACCCTTTATTGTTCTATGTCCTACAACTAGCACCTAGAGTTCTGCGATATACAAATTGACAAGCGTACTTGCACGTTGACTGGGTCAACATTGCACTTCTACTTTTTTGTGACCTCCAAACAACATTCAGATCTCCACGATATACAAATTGACAGACGGGCTCCAGGGCTGGCAGGCTCAAGATTTCCTTTCTTTACGGATGGAAAAGTGTTAAAACGAGCCATACCACATTTGCGGCACAGAAGCTATATTAAAGGGAAAATCATTTCCTTTGTAGTTATGTGTCCTGCAAACAACACCCACAGTTCCGCACTATACAAATTGACATTCAAACTTGCCGGTTGGCTCGCTAATAGAATGCCTCGGAGTTTCGCGATATACAAATTGATAGATGAAGCATACAAGCAAGAACCAAGTAAACTAGCGGATCATATTCCTGGTCATTGTTTTTTGTTCCTGCCAGCTTCATAATTCTTTCCAAGTATATATCTTGCCATGAAAATGGGATATCTATTACAAATGTGAATATATTGGTCCTTGTTTTTCTATTTTCTATACTTGGCCAAATATTTGTTTCTCTTTTCCCTGAACTTTATCTTTTTCTTCACTTATTCGTTCTTTTGAAAATGTATGGTTGAGCGCGTGGGCGATCTTATAGGTTCACACTTGCACTCGTGCTCTTTTATCGTGACACCGACCGAACGCTTCCCCATTCCATACCCAGAAACTTCTCCGACCGGGAATTCCCGGTAGGCGGGCTCTAGATTGGACTTTTGTTGTTCCATGGCTTGCAAATAGTGTCGTCACTTCTGCGATATACAAATTTGCAACCAGCCTTAGATCATACCCTCTTCCATATTACGGTCCACGTATCATTCCCTCTTCCGTGGTATACATTTTGCACTAAAAACTTCCAAGAAATACAATTTAACCATGGGGTCCTCGCATATTTTTTGGAACTATTGTCACCCCATTTTGAAGCCCGTATGTTCGCTTTCCATACTTTTCCATTTCTTCAAATTTCTTTGGCGGATCGTCGGTTTGGAGGGTTGAAGAAATAATCAGTTCCTAGTCGTTGTTTCCTATGCCCGCGCCCCTTTGCAATTAACAGTTGCCAATTATATATAAGAACTTATTTCTAGGCATGCGATTAGAAATTTTCCTATTCCATGCTTAGCCACTTTGTCAGAATTCTGCAAATATACAAATCGGCCGTTGAACTGCCCCATCATGATCTCTTCCATTTTACACATTTTTGCACTAAAAAATTTTGATACATGAAATTTGACCGGGCAACACTCGGTTGTCCTGAGTATCCCTGTAACCCTTTTTTGAATCCTGTCTGACCGCTTTTCAGAGCTTTCCATTCTTTCCTTGCTCTCCTGTGTCTCCATCACCTTCGCACTTGTCTATAATAAAAGAAAAAAAAAGATTTATATATATATATACATATCTTGTTTCTAAATATGGAATTACTGGCATTTAATTCTAACAAGTCATCATGCAGAAACCATATAAATTGTCATTGATGGGCGAAAGGATCGAGGAGATCTTTTATTGATGCGCATCAAACCAAAATTTGTGGGGGGATTATATTATCCCTTCCGAGTGTTGATTTCAAAATCATGAAATCTTGTTCGCACGTTCACGAAACCTCCAATCCTTAATTGCTCTTCGTCGTACCCGCCACCTTCGCACGTTCACGAAAGCTCCAATCCTTAATTGCTCTTCGCCGTACCCGCCACCTTCGCATTTCTAAATATGAAATAAATAAGATTTACTACTAGAAATTCATCATGCACCACCCATACAAACTGTCATTAATCAGCGAAAGGCTCAAGAAGCTTTCTCATTCATAAGCATTTAACCAAGATTTAGCAGAGAGTTACATTATAGGCTCTAACTGTTCATTTAAACCATCATCTGCAGCAAACCAACGTTCTCATAAACCTATGGAATCAGCTCGATAGTAGTTCTGTGGAGATATAGTGAACATCTTCGTGCACGAGGACCAGAATTTCCAGTGGTCCAGGGCATATTCTTATTACTCAACCTCTGCCATAGAGAACCAAGTAATTTGGACCTCTGGGATTGCTCATGCAGGCTGTGTCCCTGATGTTTTTGACTATAAGGACCTGGTCTCTTGGTGGGCCGATAAATTTATTTAAGAGAAAAGAATTATTCCACTGTGGTACCGCTCTTATGTTTCTTTATCACCTTAGGTCTTCCGCTAGATGCTAAAATTGTCGGAGCCAACATTGATGTTCAGAGGAGAAGATTGCAAACAGTTCCTAGCAAAGCATAATAGCAGGTTGGACCTCTTGCCCCATTTTTGGAAAACCCACTTCTAGTTCCTGAAGATATTAAAAGCATGCAAGTTAGTTCATTTAGAAATCCATTTCGCGAAATTGCATGGTTGTTTACAAGAATAACGGGACAGGAGTCCACAACAACTATTTCCCGGATGGCTCTTTATATTTTGTATTTCATAGTCAATGAACAAGCCATTTTTTATTGGGGCAGGTTAATTTCCCATGAAATTTGTTCCCAATTGTCAAGCTACAAAAGGGAAAATAAATTTTATATGTCGTCCTATTTAGTTTTTGCAATAGCGCATTCCTATCGGTTTCCACAACTGTCTCTATCCAATAATTTCAACTGTGAATTCCACCCAGTAACGTTCTGGTACCAGGCCTTGTGGAAACACAAGGCTTCCCACTGTTTTTATGAGGTTTTTAATGGTTTCATGTCTGTTTTCAAAGTTTTTTTGTTAGGAGAAGATGCTCTCTGCATATCTAAACAGGCAACTAGTTTTTTGGACAAGAAGGGGACACTCGAAAATTTGGATAATTACACTATCATAAGAATTTTTGGCTCCATGGAACAACCTGCTCTCCTTCCATGCCACATTATAGATAGAATGTTTGTTGCAGAAGTAGCACGTCAATACAGCTACTGG